>CAUYQU010008348.1:0-125904 GCA_963574635.1 Cheracebus regulus | reverse complement strand
AGGGAGGGCAGGCCAGTCCCAAGCTCCCTGTGCAGGGACTGATGGGGGTCTGGGGAGTACCTGGCCACCATTACCTTCATGATCTTGATGAACTTCAAGAGCAGCCGTTCCCTGTCCTGGGCCTTTTCCTGCAACATGATTATTGACCGGACCCTGCATGGAGCAAGGGAAAAACAAACAGCTGAGCTGACTGGTCCTTGCAGGCCCCAGGGGTCCTGGTGGAGACAGGACCTGTATGACCCTCATGCCAGTGGCCACAAGCCCATCCCTACTGAGTACCTGCAGCCTGTCCCAGGCGTAGACCTAGTTTCTGCTCTCCAGGAGCTCATAGCATCCCAGGACAGAGACAAGACACCATAAGGAAATCTGGTGAAGGCCTGAAGGGGGCTTTGAATCTGCAGGTGGAGTGCGGGAGGATCAAAGCAGAACTTTTCCTGATGAGCATGGACCCCAAGTACCAGGGGGCTGGGAAAGTTCCTTGTGTGGTACAGGACTGGCTTGGGGAGACCAGCTGGTGCATGAGGTAAGAGGTCACCTTTGCCAGCCATGAGGGAAGGAAGCTCTCAGAACCTTAGTAGCAACCAAAAGCTGAGACCAAAGCCAAAGGCCAGTCTCATCTGTGCCATGTGTGCAGCAGGGATGTCACACTGGCCTCAACTTCTGGTGGTTTCCCAGGGACCACCACCAGGGGCACTAGGAGGAGGTGCTGCACTTTGCACAGCTGTTTCCTCCTTTTTTTAAGCGACAGGGTCTTGTTCTGTTGCCCGGGGCTGTGAATATATCTCACTGTAGTCTTGAACTCCTGGGCTGAACTGATCCTCCTGCCCCAGCTTCCTGTGTAGTTGTGTCTATAGGCATAGACCACTGTACCTGGCTAATTTTAACTTTTTGTAGAGAGGGGGTCTCTCTATGTTGCCCAGCTGGTCTTGAACTCCTACGCTCAAGTGATCCTCCTGCCTCGGCCCCCCGGAGTCCTGGGATTACAGGCATGAGCCACCGCACTTGCACCTCTGTGCAGCCAGGCCCTGTGGAGTGTGCCCCTGAGCTGAGCTTCCCGCATCCAGCCAGAGGCTGGTGTCAGAGCCAGGCTTGGGGCTGTGTGTGCAGCTTCCGTGTGCCCCAGAAACCACATCCCGTTGGGCAAAACCCTATACTGGATGTCTGGCTGCCACAGCTAAACATGTTTTCCCCAGGATAGCGTGCTGTGGGGGGAAGGTGGGGAAAGGGGAGACAATCTGGGGGCCTTTAAAATACACCAGCCATTCTCCCGGCGCCAAGAGTGGGCGGGCAGGGGTGGCACAGGGGCTGAGCCCTGAGGGGTCCTGCCTGACGTCGAGCTGCTGTGGGGGCTTTGTCGCCTCTTGAAGAGACGAGAGCTCTGGTTTATAAACACACCACTGGGATTCATTTTGCTTTAAGAAATACAGACTAAATACAAACATGAACAGAACCCACTCCTTTGCTAAGTGTTCTCTGTCAGGCAGAGCCAGTGTGAGCGTCAACTTGAGATGGCCTGGCAGTGACCAGGGCAGGAGGGCAAACTCCACACCCCTCCCAGTGCCACCTATGGCAGACATTGCTCCCCGACCCCGGCAGTCTTCCCCGCTGAGCCTCCTTGACCAGGTGGCCACTTCCAGCAAGCCCTGCCCCGTCCCTGCCCTGTCCTCTGCCGACCATTCATGGTGAATGCTCACGGGGCCTCCAGGAGCTGAGAGGAATGAAAGAGGCAACTCCTTCCCCTACCATTCAAGCTCCCTGCAGAGGAATTCGCAGAGCCCAGCCAGTCATGCCGCCATCCAGATCAACAGGCTTGGCGCTGGGCGCCTCTTACCAGTAGGACATGTTGTTGAAGTGCTCCGTGAACTGGGTCAAGTTGGGGCTCTTCTCCTCATTCTGCTCTTTTGCCCAAAGCAAAACCTCAGGAATCTGCAAAAGGAAAGAAGGCAGATGGAGGTGGAGCCTCCAGCTTTCCCGTGATGGGGGTTTCTCTCATTCAGGGACCACTATAAAATACCTCTATTTTATAGAAGAGCTCGGCGTCCAGCAGTGTCAGCTGCTCTGCTATCTCATGGCTGTGAAAGTCATGCAAGGTCCCTGGCCTGGAAGACAGGGGCGTGAGAAGAGCTGTCGGGGTGGGGAGGGCAGCGGGGAGAGCTGAGCAGGTTCGGGCTGTACGTGTCAGAGCAGGAGAGCCTCTCTGGACAGCAGGAGCGTGGAGGCTATGGGGTGGGGAAGCCCCAAAGGGCTCCCTGGGACCCTATGGGCCTCATGCTTCTCTCTGGGATGACACTGCCTTTCTCTCCCATTTCTGCCGGATGTGTCCAGCAGCTTCTGGAATCAGGAGCCTGAGTTTCCCTCATGAGCTTATGGACAGCTGAGATGCCAAGTAATGCTCACTCACGGCTGGACCCTGCTTCTGGGTTGCCAGCAAGAACAGGGAGGGTGCCAGAGAAACAAAGGCTAAACTTAGCTCACTGAGAAGCCCGCTACTCAACAGACTTCTATAGCTACAAATGACACTCTCAGGTAGAGGGGATGGGCCACAGACAGGAACCTTTATGCAGGTTTGTAGGGATGGCTAGGGTGGCCCAGGGCCACTGGGCTAGCATCAACCACGGCCATGTTCGTGCTGGGACAACCCACAAGTGACCACAGCCCAGGGCGTGTGCACGCCTGCCCTGTCCTATGAAGCCCCCTGCCCTGCCGCACACTTCCTGGTAACAAGGGGATCGCCACCCAATGTGTGCCTCCTGGAGAAGAGGTGCAGCCCCCAGGAACCCATGAGGCTGTCCCTAAGGCGTCATCAAAGGGTCTGGGCAGAACCAGGGTGGGGCTGTGAGGCTGGCAGGGAGGGAGGGTAAAAAGAGAAAGGCACGGCTCCTGGGGAAGAGGTGGGGCTGGAGAGGAGGGCTCCTCACCTGGCTGCTACCCCCCGGGCCGCCAGGGGCTGGCCGGAGGTGGCACACCTGAGCAGCTTCTTCTGGTCCACCTTGTCCAGGATGTTCTTCCGGAGCACGCGGGCCAGGCTCAGCTCCCCATTGCAAACCAGGCGGAAGACCAGTTCCATCAGCAGCTTCAAGATCTCTTCTGTCAACTCCACCAGGCTGAAGGGCCAAAGGGCACAAGGTGAGGGGCAGGAATGCAAGGCCCAGGCAGAGTCTGGCTTTGCCTCGGGATATACAAAGTGTATGTGATTGTGACTGGCACAGAGCTGGGAAACTTCTCATGGGAAGAGAGCAGGAGACGAGAGCCTGGGATGGCTGCCTACGTTCTTGGAGGTCATAAGCTCCTGCCATGCACTCAACAGCCATCTGAGCCTCAGAGTGGACAAGCGCCAGGGACTCTGCCGGGGCCTGGACTGCAGAGACAGGTCCCACACGAATCCTGCCCTGGGGAGCTGCTGCTCCCATTGGGTGATGAGATGCCAAGATGTCCCGGCCTCTCAGACTAGATGCCCGAGGGATGGTCCCCAACCTGCCCTGCTAAGCACTGTCCACACGTGGCTGTTTCCCAGCTGCACGGCGACTGACCATGGTCATCTCCCCCAGCAGGAGGAAGGTAGCCTGCTTGATGGAGATTTGTTAGCAGAATGGATATGGCAAGTGCCATGCCCATCAGATGGCCAGCCACAGGAACGCTGAGGAGCATGGGAGAGGCGGCCTCCCCCATTCCAGTCTCCACACAGCCTCCACTGTGGCTGGCAGCCGAGAGCACGGCCTGCTGGAGACTGGTCCTGAGACACCCGTGGGGGCAGGTGGGTGGGGTGGGTTCTCTCCTGAAGGTCCAGGAGGGACCTCATGAGGAAATCCAGGGCCTGGGCTAGAGAGATACCTCACCCACCTCACCCTGGTCTATTGGGGACAGGCCATTCTCTTAAAGGACCAAGATAAAGCAGGCAAGAGCCAGCTCTGCCCAGAGCTGGTGGGCAGGAGAAGCAGTGGAAAGAAGCCTTTGCCTTCCCACCGGCTCCCCCTGGACCCCAAGGGTGAAGCACTCACCAGAGCTCATCCACCACCCGCACCAGCACGAAGAACGTGTTCTTGCTGACGCGCTTCTTGAATGTGTCAGCGAAGGGAGAGAATTTCTCGTATGTGGAGCACGGGTTAAAGAAATAGCCACGTAGCTGGCTGGGGGTGGTGGGAGTGGAGGACTGACTCCTGGCGACCACTCGCTCAGTGCTTACAACGTGCCCGTCTCCCTGCGTGGGAAGCACTGACATCCGGAAACGAGGGCATGGGACTAGTGCAGTGGAAGAACTGCAAAGCCAGGATTTGAGCACAGGGATGCCCCTGACTGCCGCCCTCTTCTGCCAGGCCAACTCTGCTGCACTGTCCAGGACCCCGAGGTGCCCGTGAGATTACGGACCTGTGGAGAATGCCTTGCTGGGCCTTAGGCAGAGAACGGTGGGCCCAAAGCAAACGCTCTCAAAACCCCAGGCCCCGGGCGAGGTGTGCAGGCCAGAAGTGTCTCCCTCCAGGCTTTCTGTGCATTTCCATCCTGAGGCTGCCTCCCTGGGCTCTGCAGGGGAGCTGTTGCCTCTGTGACACTGGGCTCGGCCTCTCTTCCCAAAGCTGCAGCATGCTCCACGTCGGCTCCCTGTCTCCAGGGCAGCTCTTCAAGCACCCAACCATCTCTGGCTCATTCCTCAAGGTCAGGCTCTGCTTTGTAGTCAGGGTTTCCTGCCAGGCTGTTGAGCTCACCAATGACTCTCCAGACCTCTCTGACACTCTGTTCCTCACTCTCTAGCGATCCACGACCTTCCATGTCATGGGGTTCAGGACAGAGCAACGTACCAGGGACAGTGGCTTGGCTCATACCACAGAAGGTTTGTCAGTCAGCCAGGCCCAGACCTTGATGCTGTAACATTTCCATGATGGCTAAGCTGGGCAGAGGCTGAGATCCTGAGTGCTGGCAGCAGGGGGGCAAGTGGCGTGTGGCTGTTCTCCCATCAAGCAGCCACATGGGTCAGATCCTTCCTGTGTCTGAGCCTCAGTTTCCTCAATTACACAATAGGAAGTTATACAGCAGTAGTGCCATGTATAATATGCTAACTTTATACACACATACACATATTACAAAATGGTTACAGAGCTAGGTGAAAGCACATGTGTAAAGGACATTTTGCCTGACCTGCAAATCCTTGACACGTGTGAGTGACAGCTATTCACTGAGCCAGGCCTGCGAGCAGGTGCTCTGAGTGACAGAACCTGCCAGGGACCCAAGGTTCTGCCAATGGAAGATGCCCACATCCATCTTGATAGATCGGGGATTCTAAAGGTCACCACAAGGCGAGACCAGGAGGCCAGGAGGTCTGAAGGAGACCCTGAATGGAGAAGCAGTGAAGGCTCCGGGCACACAGGAAGGGGCGGGGGCGCTGGAGGACTCAGACTTCCTGCCCCAGGTGGTGGCGGTTGCCCAGTAGATGGCAACCGTGGGCCATGTGCTAAGAGGTGGCAGAGGAGTGGCCGACCCAGGCTGCCCTCCAGGAGTAGCAGCTGCAGGTCAGATTCAGACTTGAAGAGGAAACGGGCCATACAAGTGGGTCCTTCCAAGCCCCTGGGGTCCTTCTCAGCCACTACTGCAGAGGGTGACATTTACTGAGGATGGGCCCATGGGGTAGATCTGGGGACAGGAACCCATTCCAATTGTGGATGTGGCAGCTGCAGGGCTTGCTGCGGGGGAGGGGGCTGTGCTGATCCCTGAGCTATTTGAGTCTTGGTACCCATTGTGCCCAATGCCCTGGGGCTCAGCTCTGAGAAGCTGCAGGCGCGGACCATGGAGGTTTCTGCAGGACCCGGATGCTCGCTCCCTCTCATTCTTGGGCATGTCTGTTCTTTCTAATTCTTTTTTAGAATCATCCAATGACCACAATTGCCACCAGGCTACGTTCCAGCCTTTTCACATCATTTTACTCAGCCCTTTTAGAGATGAGGAACTTGCCTGAGCTCAAAGCTGGAATGCAGGAGGGTAGGGGTGGGAACCTTGGTGCATGGGGCTCCTGTCTCCACCTCAATCATGCCGCCACCCAACATGCTGCTTGGCTTCCCCCATGAGGGCCAAGGGGCAAGAGGGCCCCTCTCTCTCCTAAAGGCCTGTGGGTCAGGCAGGAAAGGATATCTGTACTGCAGCTTCTTGATGAGCTCCTCTGGGGAGATGAAGGTCCTGTAGGTGGTCAGGAAGGCCTCGCAGTACAACACCAAATCTGGAGGGAAAAGCAATGTAAGCTGCTCATCAGGGTGCAGAGTGCTGGGGGTGGGAGCCGGGCTGGATTTGAGTCCTTGCTCTGAGAGAGGCAGAGGATGCGGCACAGGGAGTGCGACAGGTAAGGGGGCCGAGGTCCTGGGAACTCACTCTGGTGCCTCTGCCTGCGTGTCCCAGAGAAGTCGCAGTTCTCTCTGTCCATCTGTCACAGCAGAATGGCAGATCAGAGGGGAAACAGGAATGGGTTTTATCTCATGGGAATTTTCTACCCACATGCTACCTGGGGAACTGTGCTGTGAGAGCTGAGGCCAACTCGGATCCCAGTGGAAAAGGGCACTTAGGCTGATAAGCGATGCCTGCCCTAGACATCAAAACCTGGCGGCATGCCTGTTAGAAGCCACTCCTGGATTAGACTCTGAGAGGCAATGCCTGTCCTACGGCTTGATGCTTTGGAGGGTCTTAGCCATCAAGGGCACAAAGAAAATCATCTGTTCAAGTTTGTCAGCAGGATCCTGAAACAAAATCCTAGGCAGTACTTAAAAAAACTTTTTTTGAGATAGGGTCTCACTCTATTGCCCAGGCTGGAATGCAGTGGTGAGATCTTGGTTTACTGCAACCTCCACCTCCCGGGCTCAAGTGATTCTCCTGCCTCAGCCTCCTGAGTAGCTGGGACTACAGGCATATACCACCACACCTGGCTAGTTTTTGTTATTTTTAGTAGAGATGGGGTTTCACCATGTTGGCCAAGCTGGTATCAAACTCCTGGCCTCAAGTGATTCACCCACTTCAGCCTCCCGAAGTGTCGGAATTGTCAGTGTGAGCTGCTGCACCTGGCCAGACTTTTAAATGGTAGGGTCCAATCACTAAAATCTGGGGAAATTCCATGTTTTGAGTTCTCAGGATAGGCTGAAGAGGCACAGCCTGGGCCGGTGAGAGGCTCAGGGCTGAGAATCACAGGAGGCACCATCTGCACCATGCCTGGGCTCATTCCCGGGCTCCTAAACCCACCCAGTAAACCGTCAAGCTTGGATTTTTGTTCAGAGTGTCTGGGCAAGGAAGCAGAGATGGGACCAGCACAGATTCACACCTGCCTCTGGAAGAAAGGGTCCAAGTTGACTGGCCTTTGTGAGTGCATCGTGGGACTCACTGGTGAGCACTGTCACGCCCTGAACACATGCCACATCCTTCAATGCCCAGAGCAATCCCATGAAGACAGAAAGGACTGTTACCCCACTGAGAGAGGAGGAGCCCAGGCACGAGGCCAAGTGTGGCCCGCAAGCAGTGTGGCTGGGTCTGTGCCGACATCTGCCCAATTCAAGAGCCCTCCCCCATCTGCTGTGCCCTGGGTTATGGCAGATGGGTCAGAGCTTGGCTTCTGGGACGGGCAGTCAATGCCACCCCTCTAGTGTTCACACGACTCTTGATACAGCCCTGAGCACTCTGTGTTCCCTGGCTCACCCCCTGGTCTCTGTGACAGCCCTAAAAGCCCCAAAATTGTCCCTCATTTTCCTCCCAAGGAATCGCAAGCTCCAGGGCTAAGTGACAGGCCTGGCTCACAGCTGCCAAGGCAGAGACCGGATCTAAGCTGAGGCCTGAGGTCAAGGCTGACCTGACCCTCTCCCATGCAGGTCCTGACACCTGAGAGCAGAGCCGTGTGACCACAGAGCACCCCCACACGGCCTCTCCCTGCTAAGCCCTGCTCAGCAGGCTGGGCTCCACGGGCCTGAGCCACGGGGCTCCCGGCCACTCGCGCTGCTGGTGCAGTCTCTGGCTTGTAGGAAGCACCCACCCAAGGAGCTTTGTTACCAGCCACAAGGTGCTTCACCCCTCCCACTGGAGCCATGGCTTCTGCCTCAATAATACTTCCCAGGTACAACCTTGGTTCTGTGCAGCCTCCAATCCTTCTGCTAATAAAATCACGCAAACCTCCCAACATCACAGAGCCTCCTCTCAGCAGGTCCAGCCAGCAAAGGCTAGAAGCCGGCCAGGCGTGGTGGCTCACACCTGTAATCCCAGCACTTCGAGAGGCCGAGGCGGGAGGATCACAAGGTAAAGAGATCGGGACCATCCTAACCAACACGGTGAAACACCATCTCTACTAAAAGTACAAAAAATTAGCTGGGCATGGTGGTGCATGCCTATAGTCCCAGATACCTGGAAAGCTGAGGCAGGAGAATTGATTGAACCCAGGAGGTGGAGGCTGCAGTGAGCTGAGATTGTACCACTGCATTCCAGCCTGGCAACAGAGTGAGACTCCAAAAAAAGCCAGAAGCCTCTTGGGCTGTACTGCGTCGGGGCCCCCTCTGGCCTTGGGCACAGCTGGCTGTACCCAACAAGACAGTGGAGTTCACCCTTTGGAGCTGAGGTCTGAAGCCAGCTCCCATTTCGCCCCTTCACTGTGGACAAAAAAGAAATGCAAGTCGCTCCTGTGCCCAGCTGAGGATAGAGTCCCATGGTGTCAGGCGCAGAGGGGTATTCACTGCGGAGAAGCCAAGCAAGGGCTGTGCTTGGGATGGTGATGATCACGTGCCCAGCACCATTGACATGCTGGGCAGGTTTCGCACTCCTGCACGTAATCCGCACCATGGGCACCACTCCCCACTTCAACAAGTGGAGTCGGCTCAGGCTGAGAAGCCCAGGGCCCTCCAAGCCTGCAACCGCACAGCTGTGGCTGGGATGCAGTGTCACCAGGTCTGGGACATGCATTGGTTGGAACAAAGGGTGAGGGAACAGTGAAGGGGAAGGTGGGACAGTGAAGGGAGGGTGGGACAGTGGCTGCGGTGAGTTTGTGGGAGCCATCTCTTCTTTTTCTCAATTTTTTTTGCAATGTAAACATATTTTTAGTACTAGTTCCATAATTCAGAAATTCCTCGAATCATTCTGGGTCACACGTTTTGGGAAACCTGTTGTGGAAACACAGGGACAGAGTCCTTTACAGAAATCAAACGGGCTGGGCTAGGGTTTCAAGGTGGGGGTGTTTTCATTCCCTCCACAATTTACTTTGCTACTGCTCTTACATCATCTTTTAAATAATTTTTTTTTTTGATCACTCTGTCATCCAGGCTGGAGTGCAATGGCACAATCTCGGCTCACCGCAACCTCCGCCTCCCAGGTTCAAGCGATTCTCCTGCCTCAGCCTCCTGAGTAGCTGGGATTACAGGCACCTGCCACCATGCCCACCTAACTTTTGTATTTTTAGTAGAGATGGGGTTTCACCATGTTGGCCAGGCTGGTCTTGAACTCCTGACCTCGTGATCTGCCCGCCTTGGCCTCCCAAAGTGCTGGGATTATAGGTGTGAGCCACTGCGCCCGGCCTTAAATAATTTTTTTTTAATGTAAAAAGAGAAGCAGTATGTGGAGAAGCTGGCCGGCTGGGTGGCACTGGCCCCTTGAGGGCAGGCAGTGAAGGGTGCCATGGCCACACTCTACCGGGTCACTGGCACCTCCTTTCCAGAACATGACTGGGAATGGCAGCTCTTTTGCTAGCACTGAGTCCACACAGCAGGACATTTTAGGGATTAGGGGATGTTCCCTGCTTTTCTTTTCTTTTCTTTTCTTTTTTTTTAAGATGGCATTTCACCATGATGGCCAGGCTGGTCTTGAACTCCTGACCTCAGGTGATCTACCCACCTTGGCCTCCCAAAGTGCTAGGATTACAGGCGTGAGCCACCGTGCCCAGCCCGTTCCCACTTTTCTAGTCCTCTCAGTCAGCACACTGAATGCGCAGAGGGGTGAAGCAGCTGTGTGTTGTGAAAGTGCTGCTGCTGCTATGGAATCGAAGGTTCCTGGACAGAACAAACTTTCCAGAATTTCCTAGTGGAGTACTTGAGTGAAGTCCGGTCTAATAGTCTGGAATAACAGAGTGACTCAGCAGTCAGGAAAGGAATCAAAAGGTACCTGCATGTTATCTTAAGTTTAGTAGTACTGGATGACATGCCATCATTCAAGACATCCAGTGGAGGATGGATGCCATGCATGCCTGGAGTTGAACATGATCTACTTGTCTCCCAAGGTGGGCTCTCCCTGCTCTGACTCAGGCGTACCAGGACTGCTGATCAGACCTGCAGGGATCAGCACAGCCCCCTCCCCCTGCTCAGGGCTGGCTGCCAGGAGGGGGACAGGATAGTGCTGGGAGGCTGAGTAGCACCTGGGGCAGGACCAGCTATCTAGAGCTCATTGACACAGACAAAGGCCGCTTCGGTGAGGGCACCCTACCTTTCCTGTCAGTCTCAGTAGCATGGACCAATAAGATGTCCCCAGATCCGCCGCGGACGTCCGGCCCGTCGTCACCCTGTAATGCAAACAGCCCAGGAAGGTATGAGGCAGAGTATGGCCTTCAGAGAGTCAGTTTAGGAGGAAACAGGCAGGAATGAAATGACAGACGCTGCACTGCAGGGACCCCAAGTCCCCTCTCCTTCTGTGCTCCTCAGCCCAGGAGCAGTGTGGTTGAGCTGCAATGCCAGGGCGCCCTCCAGCCTCGCCTTGTGCTTGGCAACAGGCACAAATAGGACCGTGTCTGGGAGCTGGATGGCCTGGGAGCTGCCCTGGCACCAAGGCACCAGGACATGTCACTGTTTTGAGCACACAACTTGGGCCAGGGGACATAGTACCATCCATCCTTCCCTGCTCACCAAATCACAAGTCAGAGGCGAGGTAGGACCCATGGGGGATGGGGACGGAGGCAAGACAGTCCTCAGCCTTGCCCAGGATGCCTGTGGAGGCAGAAGCAGGACTATTTCTAAGCATGCTCATGTTCCCCAAAACTGCAGCAAGCTGCCCTAAATCTAAATCCGTTTCCCCAGGTGGAAGTAGAAGTTACTTGCATTGGCACAGGTTCTTCCATGAGGCCCTTCATTAGGGGAGAGCACAGCATCACAGAGACAGAGATATTCAATGACATCTGACACTGCACATCTTCCACCAACTCCACCTGCCTATTAAGAAGCAAGTCTTGCTTCCATGTGGGCAAACGGAGGCTTCTGCCACCCAGTGCAGAGCCAGAAAGAGCTGTGACCAGGGCCAGGAAAGGAGGTCCAGGACGAACACCCCAGGCCTGTTTCCACCCCAGCCCCTCAATGCTCCCTGCTCTGTAATGCTGGACGGAACCAGCCGGCAAAGGGGCAAGCCAAATGGGCAAGAAAGCTGCATTGTCCTTGAGGCTGCTCCCCAAGTCTTCTCCAAGGACCGACTCACCACGGGACCCTTTGCTTGGCACTAAGAAAGAGCTGTGAACCGAGCAGACATAGCCCCTTGTCCCTGAGGGTTCGGTCTAGCAGGAGACAGAATTTATGTATGTTTTCCTGAGACAGGGTCTCCCTCTGTAGCCCAGGCTGGAGTGACCTCCTGGGCTCAGACCATCCTATCTTAGTCTCCCAAGTAGTGAACCATTACAGGGTGTCTCGGGCTGTGACACACATTCCGGGACTCGCCCACATTTTTATTTTTAGGTTTTGATATTTTATCTCCTGACTCTAGAGGTCGGAGATTGTCTTGGGTTTACCCTTAGGAGTTGGGGCAATGCCTCTGACCTGATTTTAAGGAAGAAATTCATGGCAAGGATCATGAAATGATACTTCTTTCTGCAGCGGGTCCAGCTGTGTGAGCATCACCACCTCCTCTGCCTGCGTGGGACGGCCCGAGGCGCACACACCCTCCTGGGCTGCTCCCTGCCACGGCCAGAGCCAGTGCATCCTTGTCCGGGAGTGCGCAGAGGGTGCTATCTGCCCTTTTGTCCGTGTGTCATCAAATTGAAGCCCCAGAATAGTTGCCTCCTGGTGCAGGCCAAGGCTGCTTTATGAAGCTGTTCTTTGCACTTCTAGCACTGCATACAGGAGGGAAAGGCAGGGCACTCTCGGTCCAGCTTCCTCTTCACTGTCACAGGTTTGGGCCCTGTTTTCACCAACAAGGTTCTACAGGCAAGGCATAGGACCAGGGAATCCACAGTATTCAGGCCTGAATTTTCTTTTCTTTTTTAAGAGCTGGGTCTTGCTATGTTGCCCAGGCTGGTCTTGAACTCCTGGACTCAAGCCATTCCCCTGCCTTGGCCTCCCAGGGAGACACCAGCTGGTGTCTCCCAGGCTGAAGCTACAGGGGGGCTATTTTTTCAACAACAGAAAAAGTTCCCCATTAGTAAGGGCCGACTGTAGGCAGGCTCTGTCTGCAGAGCATTTACATGGGTTCCATCCCCACTCCCTCAAGAGTTCTGGCATCTGAGGCTACAGAGGCTGCAGAACTTGACCTGTGTAAGATCACATTCTAGAAGCATCAGAAGGAGACGGCACGCTTACCCTGGAACCTAGCCCTCCAGAGCCCACAGCCCAGGGGCCCAGCAGGGGCATTGAGAGACTTGGTCACGAAGCCTCCTGGGGTTGTTCTGCTTGTGACAAGATCACATTCCCCTCAGCCCCACGTGCTCTCCTCTGTGGGGCCAGGCTGCAAACCCCTGCCTGGGAAGTCCTCACCTCCTGCTTGAGCGTCAGCCTGGACATGATTTCACTGTGGTCGATGAGGGACAGCTCGTCCACTTCCTCCTCTGACTGAGCCGACTCCAGAGCATCTGGTGACTTTGGGGCCCTGCAGGGAGAAGTGGTTTGTGTTGCAAGTGTCAAACTGGCCCTGGCTCCTGACACCTGGAGGCCAAGGCAGTGCTGGTCTGTGCCTGCCCTGATGGCAGCTACATCACTATGGACTGGATCCTCAGCTTTGCTACGGATTGGCTGTGTGGCCATACATAGGAGATTTCCTGCTGCCTCGGATGCCCCTTCTGTACACGGAAGTGATTCCGCTGGGAAAACAAAAAAGCTCCATTAAACTGAGTGACGGTCTCAGCCACTCTCTGCCAAGGCCCACCACACAGTCAGCATTTAGGGAGAGGAGGAGCAAAGGGGCAAGCAGAATGGGCGAGAAAGCTGCATTGTTCTTGAGGCTGCTCCCCAAGTCTTCTCCAAGGACCGACTCACCACGGGACCCTTTGCTTGGCACTAAGAAAGAGCTGTGAACCGAGCAGACATAGCCTCTTGTCCCTGAGGGTTCAGTCTAGCAGGAGACAGAATTTATGTATGTTTTTTTGAGACAGGGTCTCCCTCTGTAGCCCAGGCTGGGTAACCTCCTGGGCTCAGGCCATCCTATCTTAGTCTCCCAAGTAGTGAGGACTATAGGCTAAAGCCACCATGCCTGGGTAATTCTGTCCACGCTGTAGAGATAAGGTCTCACTATGTTGTTCAGGCTGGTCTTGACTCCTGACTCATGTGATCCTCCCACCTTGGCCTCCCAAAGTGTTAGGATTATAGCTACTGGGCCTGCCTTTTTTTTTTTTTTTTTTTTTGAGAAATAATTTAAAACAAGTGATCACGGCAGCACGGAGAGAGGGGAAGCCCAGAAGAGTGCCAGGAGCACAAGCCGGGGGTCTGGTCTCATCTAAAGGTCGGGAGGCTTCTGGAATGGGATGGTGAGCCGAGGCTTGCAGCACTGAGCCTAAGCTGCCGGCTGAAGTTTGGGAGAGGATATTCCCCACAAAGGGGAAGGTAGGATGGCCAGGGGTGCCCAAGATGTGTCTCCCAGCTTAGGGTGTTCTGGGGAGAGTGGAAGCTGTGCCTGCAGATATGCCTGGCTTTCCCCTGGCATTTTCTTCCACATTCCTCTCTTTGATTCTGGCCAGTTTTAGGGTCATAGGTCACATTTTAACCCCAAGTATCTGAGATATAAAAATATGTGCCTTTAGGCTAGGCATGGTGGCTCACGCCTGTAATCCCAGCACTTTGGGAGGCTGAGGTGGGCAGATCACCTGAGGTCAAGGAGTTTGAGATCAGCCTGGTCAACACGGTGAAACCCCGTCTCTACTAAATATACAAAAACTAGCTGGGCGTGGTGGTGCTCCCCTGTAATCCCAGCTACGTGGAGGCTGAGGCAGTAGAATTGCTTGAACCTGGGAGGCAGAGGCTGCAGTGAGCCAAGATCGCAGCACTGCACTCCAGCCTGGGTAACAGAGCAAGACTCTGTCTCAAAAAAAAGAAAAAGCGCCGTCAGTAAAAGAACATGGATGGGTCAGAGTGGGCCTTGCCCAGTCTTGAGAAGAACCCTGCTCCATGTCTCGTCAATGTCCAGCCTGTGGTCTGGCCTTGGTGGAAGGACAACATCCCATAATTACTTCTCAGCAGTCAAAGTGTTCATCCTTCTCTTTCATGAGAACCATATGGAGCTCTGAAGATTGACACTCTGGGGTCCAGTGAAGCTGGGGGCACACCCACATGCTGCATTTACTTGGCCCGCACACTGTGCTCCAGGTATTAACCTAGAAGCCTCACCATTCCTAGCTTCACACCTGGGGAAACCTCAGTCTGGGCAGACAAGTCAGAGAGACAAAGCTGAGAGCACAAGAGAGGCCAGGAGGCAGGCTGGGCAGGTGGCCCTCTTCAACAGGTCCCCATCAACGCTTTCTCATTTATTTTTGTTTTGCTATCTTTATTAACTGCCTCTTCAAGCATTCATGCTGAGCCCTGATAATGACAAGTGAGCACTCCCTTGCTCTATGGTCACCAAGGGCTCCAGAGGTGGCTAAAGCTTGACCTGAAGAGGGAAGAAAAGCTTGAACATGTGGAACATAGTGAAGGGGAAGTCAATGTGAAGTTGCAGGTGGGAGGGCCAATTTGCAGCTCCCACACGTCATATTTTACAAGTGCATATTGGGGAAATTTACTAACATATTTCTACACTTGGCCAGGTTTGGTTTGCGCTAATATTGAAAAAATGTTATAAGATCTTAAAGAGCTGTAACGACTAAATGCAATGCACAGCTCCTGATCTTGGCTGCAAAAAATCAAGATATACAAGACATTTTTGTTACAACACAATATGCATACATATGTCCAGAAATGTCCCTGATAACAAGTTTGTAGGTGGAGGGGGTGTCTTTTACATTCCCAATCAACTTGAAAGAGGCCATGATCAAGGAAGATTGGCCCGGGATTTGAAAAAAAAAAAAAAAAAGACGAGACTCTTGTTGGTAGTTTGTAAGGCAGATGATATAGGTGCAAACAATCAAGAAGTAATGGCAAACTGGATGTGAAGGCCTTTGAAGGGTGGGATTATTAGTGATTTTTCTTGCTTTCTTGCAGTTTTCTATGCTTTTCAACAGTTTCTACCCTGAGCATGTATTATTTGAGAATCTGAAAAAAAGGCAGAGGGCCAGATACAATGGTTCATGCCTGTAAGCCCAGCACTTTGGGAGGCTGATGTGGGAGGACTGCTTGAAGCTAGGAGTTAGTGACTAGCCTAGGCAACATAGTGGAACTCTGTCTCTACTAAAAATACAAAAAATTAGCTAGGTGTGGTGGCAGGCGCCTATAATCCCAGCTACTCGGGAGGCTGAGGCAGGAGAATCACTTGAACCCGGGAGGCAGAGGTTGCAGTGAGCTGAGATTGCACCATTGCACTCCAGCCTGGGCAACAAGAGCGAGACTCCATCTCAAAAAATAAATAAATAAACAAAATAAATTAATCGGCTGGGCGTGGTAGTGCATGCCTGTAGTCCCAGCTACCTGGGAGGCTGAGGTGGGAAGATCGCTTGAGCACAGGAGTTTCAAGGTTATAGTGAGCTGTGACTGTGCCACTGCACTCTAGCCTGGGTGACTGATCAATACCCTGTCTCCAAAAAACAAAAAAAGGAAACAAGAGAAGGAAGAAAGAGTTTCAACTTGAAACACACCCTCAGGCCTAGGGGCCAGCTGGGAGGGGCCACTCAGGCAGGCCTCACTGAGTGGAGGTGCGGCTCTTGGGGACCCAGCTCCTCTGGGTCCACCTCCTACCTGTCACTGCCGTCTCTGCTATCCTTCCCGGGGACGCTGCCGACCGCCATGGGATCTCTGGGATGTCCATCTTTCCCAGCCGGTGGTTCCTGGAAAGAGGAGTGGGTGTTGGAGTTCTGGACAGGGGCCCGCTGTGGGGCTGCTCTGTCTCCCCAGCATTCCTGCCTGCAAGTGGCTGTGGAGTGCAGATTCCTATGGAGCAATCTGAGATGTGAACGAATTAACGACGAGTGCTGTTAACCACAGGAACAAGCCCTTGAGACTAGCATCTGGCTTTTGCAGAGAGTGAAAGTTGCCACTATTTGGAACATCTGTTAGCTGCCAACCTAGGCAAAGCCACCTCAACCACCTCCTCAAAAAGGACTGTCACCATAGCCACTCCACACGAGCATAGCCAGGTGCTGGGCTCAAGGCTCTGCCTGTTTCCCCTCGTTTGACTTCGTCAGTGAGCTAACACCATCGACCCGCTCCATGCACAGACACAGAGGCCACAAGTCAAGGACTCTGCCCAAAACCACACAGCTCGTCAACAGCAGAGCTTGGACTGGAAGCCAGGGCTATCTACTTGCAAAGCCCGTACGCTTAACCACTGGGCCCTGCTGTCATGAACCAAACTCTGCCAATTGAAAGTTAAAGAAGTCCTCAGGGCTGCAGTGCTCAACTGGGTTCAGTACCCCAAGGCCAGCTGCTCAGGCCCAGGGGTGCCAGTCCCCTCTTCCCCCAGCAGACTCGCTTCCTCCTGGGTCCCTGGGCTGGCCCTGCTCAGTGACAACATGGCCCTCCAGCATCCCTGGTCTGCTGCCGAGGCCTGATGGTGAACTGGGGCAGCACAAATACAGAGTGTTTCGAGGTGAGGAGCCAGTGAACCCTGGCAGCATCATGGGTGGAGGGAGAGACCTGTGCAAAGCTGGCCTCTCCCTGGGCATGGACTCCACCATGGGGAGGCTGAGCCGGGTAGTGCCAGAGGCACAGGTCAGCAGAGGGGACAGCCTCCACGGACAAGGGCAAATCCCACTGGAGTGAACACTCCTCAATGTTCTACAATTTGCTAATGCCTGAAACAGGGCTTGCTCTGTGTGGGCCTCTGAACCCCTGTAGGGACCCTGCTGAGAGAACCAACTTAACGGGTGTGACCAAGCTCTTCATGGGCAGGGCCCAGTCTTGGTGGGTCACTGGAAGTCTTCCAGCCCTCATGGGCCTCCCTTCAAGGAACTTGTCCCACTTGAGCTCGTGAGGAGAGCAATTTCTGAAGCTTTTGAACTTGCTCATGTTTGGCTGAAGCAAAACTTGGAAAGTGGATTGCTCAATAGAACTGCTGTACCTCGACGGTTGGAAGAGGGGGCAGTAGCGTCACGAGGGTGCTGACGTCGGTACCTTGAAGCTCCCTCAGGAGGGGGGGTGCATAGCCATGGCAGGGTCTATGGGCCAGACTCATCCCGCTTCCTCGGAAGCAGTTAGCGTTGAAGCGATGGGACATGCTGGGGAGGAGGGAGATGAGGGTCTGAAAGGCCCCGTGGGGAGAAGAGTCCCTCCCTCTATATGAGGGATGGAAAATGAAGCCAACAACAGAAGATGAGGGAGGAAGGAACCCTGGAGAAAGCAACCGGAATCACAGCCAGGGCCCGCGCCATGCTGCTCCCAGGATTTCTAGAAGACTCATCTGGCCACGCTCTGATGAGTGCCATACGCACTGAAGCAGGAGCAAAGGGCAGACCTCCACCTGGAAGCCATGTCCTCTCCCAAGGGCTGAGCTGGCTCCCACCAGCCTGTGGGAGCCCAGTCTGCTGGCAACCAGGAGGGGGCTCAGCCCAACGGAAGCAGGTGCGGGGGAAATGGCCTCAGAAGGGCAGGGCCCAAGCCCCGCCAGGCCAGGCCACATGCAGGAGGCCGCCCGAGGTTACTTACTCCTCGAGGGGGAGCCAGCTCCTCGCTGCTCTGGCCAGAGGAATACAGATTGACGTATTCACCCTCACCAGCTTCCTCACTGGCGTTTTCACTCTGGGAGAGACGGGACGAGAGGAAAGACACATGGGCCAGGCCCTCCAGCCAGCCCTCACAGCTGGCCAGGGGAACGCCACGGCCTGCACTCTGCTCTCCCCAGGCGCAGACAGCAAAGCTGCTTCGGCCAGCTCTCGCCTTTGCACTAGAAGGGACCTGAGTCTCCTACTGCTGCTTCTCCAATGGTGTCTGGGGCCAAACCATCCTGGAGAGATGGCCCGGTGGCAGTGGAGATGGCAGGGGTCCTGCTGCCTGTACTTCCTTTGCCCCATCCGTGTGTCCGCTCCCGCAGCATTTCTCCGAGTTAGATGAAGTGCTACGGGCACTTTAACAGGCTGGAAACCAGGCTTCTGTCATCGGCACCACGTGCAACCCAAGAGACACTTGCCCCGAATCTGTCACCTCCACACTCACAAAGGGTTTTGTACCTTTCCCTAAAAACAGACAATTAAAGGGAAAGCTAGGAGCATTTTGTATCTTATGCGTCTGAGAACTTCCTCTCTAAAGGGCCACTAATCCATTTGTGGAAAATCAGATTCCTAGTTTCATGAAACTTTGTAGAGAAGATTCCTTCTGTTCTGGAAACAGAGCGGCTACCACTGCAACTTGTGACCCTCAGCAGCTGTCAGTCCAGCCATGCTGCCAGCAGGCATTTGCTGGTGGCACCCCTGACTGCTAGTGAAGGGGAGGCAGTGTCTTTCAGGAACAGTGAAATCATGTTTTAAAAAACTTGTAGCCCCATGTGCAGGAGTGTGTGTGTGTGTGTGTGTGTGCGTGTGCGTGTGCGTGTGCGTGTGTGCACGCTGAGTTCTCACCGAGTCAGTGAAAGAGGTTTCGGAAGGAAGGCAGACAGTGTTCCCATGAAAGCTGCTCTCCTGAGAAGCCGAGAGAGGCCTGTCCACGGTGCTGGGAGGTGGACCAGCTATGGTTGGCACGGCTAAGTCAGAGCTCTGGGACTGGTGGACAGGTGGGAAATGTGGAGAGGAAGAGGAGGTAGGTGGAAGGAAAGGCGGAATGGAAGCTTGGTGGTGAGGCACGAAATCCTGGGAGTAGGACCTAAACACAGACTTATACTACAGAATCCAGGTGGAGAACAAACAAAAACGAGAATACAGGAAGAAAACAGAAAAGAGAAGAAGTAGTTAGATTGGCAGTAGCTGAGCAGTGACAGGCCATTTGCAGTAACTCTAACAGGAGCTACCAATCACACCAAGCAACCCCTGGTCCTCGGGCCACTGTGGTACCCACACCCAGCACCTTCTTCCTTGAGAAGGGCTCTGAGACCAGAGAGTGAACAGTGCTGTCCTCAGGGTTGTCTAAACAGCACGACACAGAGAATGGCTTGAGGGGCCACATGCTTCGCTGGGACAGAAAATAAAGACTGCACGGCCCATCGCTGAATTGCCTGCTCAGGAGCCTCATGGCTAAATTCGATGTCGTCATTGTAATTACTCATTTTGAATCTTGTGGATGAATCTTCAGGTTTTATTCCTTAACAGTCAAACACTACAATCTTTAAACATTGAAATCCACCTTGAATGCTTTTGGAAAGGAGGGGGACAAACCCTAGGCATGGTTGGAAAACTGCACTACCTACATGCTAACGATGTCTGAGTCTCTTTCTCTCTGATCCAATCTTTTTTCTGTTTTTAAACAAATGAAGTAGGCTGGGCATGGTGGCTCACACCTGTAGTCACAGCACTTTGGGAGGTCGAGGTGGGTGAATGGCTTGAACTCAGGAGTTTGAGACCAGCCTGGCAACATGGCAAAACCATCTCTACAAAAAATACAGAAATGAGCTGTGGGTGGCGAGTGTCTGTAGTTCCAGCTGCTCAGGAGGCTGAGATGGGAGGAGAGCTTGAGCTTGAGTCACTGTACTCCAGTCTGGGTGACAAAGCAAGGCCCTGTCTCAAATAAACAAAATACAGTAACAACAAACATGATCTTACAACACCTTTGATGCCACCTTGTAGCCACAAGGCTACACTCCCCAAAATTCTCATCTGAGAGGAAAGTCTGACACTGCCCTGAGAAGTGACAGCAAATGCCCATGGCTTCTGAGGTCCAGTGAGCACCCCAGGCTGGGGCTCAGCTGCTGAAGGAGGGACAGAGGAGCTCTAGGCCTGTGGTTAGGCGCCACCACGTGGAAAGAACCTAATGAGGTGATGTCATCGCGTCCTACAAAGGCCCGCCACCACGCTGCTACCATCATGGGGAGCCGGGACAGCACAGTGCGGGCAACCATGTCCAGAGTCCTTGCAGATATGAGTGAATGAGCAAGTCACAAAATTAAACAAAACAAAGACCTTGCTGGGCTCACCAGCCCACTACACAGGCTGGGATGTGAGGAAAGTGAAGCCCAATGCAAATGTGCATGCCACTCACTCAAACATTCTCTGTGTTTGCTGTGGCAGGAGATTTTCAGAACCCATGAAAAAGAGGAAAAAGAGGAGGAAAAATGGAGTTTTAAATTAACAAGGGGTCAAAGCCATTCATCCTTAAGTAGCTTTTTGTTTTCTCTTTTGAGACAGGGTCTTACTCTGTCACACAGGCTCGAGTATGGTAGTGTGATCATGGTTCACTGCAGCCTCGACCTCCTGGGCTTAAGCAATCCTCCCACCTCAGGCTCCTGAGTAGATGGGACCACAGGTGCATGCCACCACACCTGGCTAATTTTTTTATTTTTCTGGGTAGAAACGGGGTCTTGCTATGTTGCCCAGACTTGTCTTGAACTCCTGAGCTCAAGTGATCTGCCTGCCTCAGCCTCCCAAAGTGCTGGGATTACAGGCATGAGTCACCATGCCTAGCCCTTAAGCAGTTGGGCAAAGCTACCCTTTAACCTTTACAAACAGCTACCACAACTTGAGGGACATGCAACCCTCTCATTTCCACCTGTATGTACAGCCGTGGCCCTTCCCGGCTGCACCAACCAGAGTTTCAAGCTCCTCCCTCCTCTCCTATGAGCTCCAGTGGCTGTTGGATTTCATACCAGATCCATGACATCTTCCCTAAGCACTCACTACCACTTACCCAACTACTTACCCTATCTAACCTGCAAACTCAAGGCCAACCCTCCACCATGGTCAAATGAATCAGTGGAATTATCATACATGTGACCAGCACTGAACACTCAGGTACCGAACACAAGTGAAGTTCCCTTCACATCCTTCTTTAGGAGAAACTAAGGGGGCAGACATCCTGCTGGGTACACCCTGGCTTGCAGCCCTCACCTAAGCCCTCACAGCAGGCTCCTTCAACGGTTCACACCAATTACCCAGGATGATGCTGCAGGCTTGGGAGCTCACTCTGGACCTTCCTGGGATGGCACTGGGGTGAAGGGCTTGGCTTTCTGGGTTCTCCATTGCATCTCTGGAGGGTGCTTGCACATAGCAAGGCTCCCTCGATGGCTGGGAAGGTCCACAGAGGACAGCAAGCAGGATGCCCTGGCTGAGGGGTGGGATGGTGTGCTGCCAAGAGGCTGCCTTCAGGGAACCCTTGCATGACTGTTTCAGGCAGTGGCTCAATCTTTTGCAGGAGCCCAAATTCTCAGATCTACCAGATGTTTGTTCCCAATGCCCAGACGCTGCTGGGAGATTTGCTCAACAGATCCCTCTCACCTTGCCTTGCTGCCGCCTAGTTTAAGAGGCATGCTCAGCGCCAACTCCTTCTGAAGTCTTGACACATCCTCATTAGTACCCCCATGTAAAGTCACTTTGTGTTTCCACATGCCCTGCAATAACTGAGCACCTGATTTACACATACACAAATGGCTTCTGTGTCATCACAAAACGTACCAAGTTGGAGAAGTGTCTTTCCAACTGATCCCATGGTGTGGTTAGCAGGTTTTAATTCAACAAGGTCAGAGGCAGACTCCCACAGCATGGTGCCTCTTCTGGGAGACAGCACAGGGTAGCTGCTGACTGCACGCTCTCCAGGTGCCTCTCATGGCATCTCTGCCTGTGCACCCTAGTACAAGCCAATTAAGTTCTTGAGCCTCAGCTCAGGCTCTCCACCTTTAAAACAGGGATGAAAACAACAGCCTCTCTCCACAAGGTTTCTGTGGATGTTCCATGATACGCTGAGCACTACATGCAAATCCTCCACATGGTGCTGGTGTGGGTGACCTCTTGGGCAGCATCAGCCCTCCTTTCCCGCCCTAACAAACAATCCAGGAACTGCTCTAAATAACAGAGCTGGGGCATTTAGTACGAGCCTAATACATATTCTAGGCACCGTATTATTAATTAAGGTTCCTAGAATATTGCCCAACTCACAGCAGTGTCTCAGTTTTGAGTGTGGATGGGTAAGAGACAAACTTCACCTATTGCATGGGTTCATGTCTAGGCACTGGGGAGGGAGGCTCAGGGAAACGACCAGGGGTGTGAACTGCCAAGGAGAGGGCAGCTACCGAGGAGAAAAGGAGAGTCAGCCTCTCTTGGACAAAGGGGCCTGGCCTGCCCTGCCCTGGCCCTCCCTCTGCAGCTCTGAGCTCATGCTCTGGTATTCAAGCTATGCAGTCATGCTGGGACAACAGCCAAACTGGAAAGGTACCTTCATGGGGCAGGGAGACACAGGGAAAGCCTTCTTATCACCATGACGCCCTTGCTGTGCCCCTTGGGCTCTGCAGATGCCAGGTGCTGCATCAGGGCTCATGTCCCACCATTTTCAACAGGCCCGGTCTCTACCGATTCCCCAGAGGAATACTTCCAGCACTTTATGACCACACCTACCCACAGGGAAAGGAGAAAGGCAGGGCGGGCCATTCCACAGTAACACCGCCTCACCACAGCCTGGAGTTTATTTTAGGATCTGGCTCGTGCTCGGCTTTGCTTCTGACAAACTGCTGCTCTCTGTGCAGCAGGAACTTTTATTTATAGCCAGAATAAGACTGTTTGGGCTGAGGATTTTAGAACAGGAATGGTTGCCTGTCTGAGACTCGCAAACGTCTGCAGAAGATCCAGGGGTGCCAGTTAGGAGAGGGGGTGCCTGGCCCCCGATGTCAGCCCTGGTCACACGGTGAGTCAGAACACAGCAGGGACTGGCTCATGGGGATGAGAACAACTACTCCTACTGTATCCTTCCTGCTGGGCATGGATCATCTCAACCCACCTACACACAGTGCCTTACGAGGCTTATTACTGACGAAAATACGGAGGCTGGGCGGGGAGACCACGTGCCTAACAACACAGCTGGCAAGAGGTGGCGTGGGGATGGCTGATATCACAACCAGTTCATGTTTTCGGAAATACTGAGGTGTATCCTGGACATGAGACAGGCCCCAGCCATGCAATCCCACAGCTCTGCAGGGTAAAGCCTCACCAATTCTGCTCAGAGAGTTCCTTAGCTGAGTGCTTTGTGATGCCAGGAATGCAAAGCCCAATGAGCTGAGACTTGATACACAGGCCAGGACGCAGAGAGAGGCACATGGGCCAGAGCGCTGTAGGACAGGCCGGGGAAAGGTGGAATCAGCAACCAGCTCCTTTGGAAACATACCCCTGAATGTCACCAGGCCCCAGAGTCCAAACGATGCGGGCGGTTGATCACCTCATATATAAGCCTGTGATCAGTTCATTAAAAGGCAAACCTGCTTGAAGCTGGCCAGGCATTAGTTTTTTTTTCCTCACAAGTACAATACTTAGAAAAGGCACCAGTTTTCAGTGACACCTTCTCTCTTTTATAGTCCTGGCATGGAAAAAGGACTGGGGATGGGCCCTGTGTTGCCTTGGCAAGAAAGCAGGAAAGATCTTTTTTTTCCCCTTTTTTTTTTTGAGACAGGGTCTCGCTCTATCACCGAGGTTGGAGGGCAGTGGTGCAGTCATGCGTCACTGTAACCTCGACCTCCTGGGCTCAACTGATTCTCTTGCTTCAGCCTCTTAGATGGGGGGACTATAGGCACATGTCACCAGGTCCAATTAATGTTTTTGATTTTGTAGAGATGGGGTCTTGCTGTGACACTCAGGCTGGTCTCGAACTCCTGGGCTCAAGTGATCCACCTCAGCCTCCCAAAGTGCTGATTACAGGCGTGAGCCACCGTGCCCAGCAGGAAAGTAGATCTTTAAAGGAACAATTCTGAATCCTCAATATAACAGCCACTCCACTTCATTCCTCTGATCAGGAAGACCGTGTGCCAGAGAAGGCCATCTGCTCATCAGCAGCTGAGGGTTAGGAACACAGGCTGAGGGACCTTGATCAGAATGGCTGTTCCACAGTGACTTGAGCTCCAAGCCCTGGAGAATTGTCAGCTCCACCAGTTACAGGGAAATGTGATCATGTAAATGAATGGATTCACTGGCATGGGAAGTGAAGAAAAGAAGTTTGGGAAGAAAAGAAGTTGCCAGAAATTGGTCATTACTGCATAATCTTGGCTCAAGCAAGGCTTATGACTTCAGAATTTTTGGATGCTACTTAGCAAAACAGATAAGCTATTGGACAGTTGATTTGCAGGTTTAAATTTTTATCCCTCATTTGTGAGAAAACACATTCAGGGGAAGCTGCTTTTCTAGTGTGGTCTGGGCTTCCTTCCCCAGTGGAGAATCAACAGGGGCCACAGCTCAGCACTGGTGCTGGGCTCAGAGCACACAACATCCTTCAACCAGGGACTGTGAGCCCCACAGTGTGGGGCCTAATTTATCTCTTCTGGAAGGAAGTTGAGCTTTTCACTGCTGACGACACCCAATGATTGCCTGGGGAGAAAAGCTCATCTGATTTGATTCTTATAGAGATGAGGTATGACCTCTCCCAGGACACTGGCGGGCACCAGGAAAGGTGCT
The DNA here is from genome assembly GCA_963574635.1 of Cheracebus regulus. Classification (NCBI taxonomy): domain Eukaryota; kingdom Metazoa; phylum Chordata; class Mammalia; order Primates; family Pitheciidae; genus Cheracebus; species Cheracebus regulus. The sequence continues at coordinate 101,132 of CAUYQU010008348.1, read as the reverse complement.
GGGTAACACTCCTTGTGACTCCATTTGGCAAACTGTGAGCGAGACTTCTGGCTGTGTCTTCTCTTTCCTTATGGTCCCAATTAACTACTGGTTGAAACCAAGGTCTACCTTCCTTTGGTAGGGTCTACCTCAGGCCCAGAGGCAACTCCTCTTCTTTGATGATCTTGTATTAATTTATAACAATAACTACACTTTACATAGTGTCAAAAGATGAGCTCCAAAGCCAAGTGGTAGGTTCTGAGGCCAATGCCACAGCACCTGAATATCTCAATCTGCCACAGACTGTTTTGTCTTTTGTCGTGGTAAGGAGGCAGTCCTGTGGGTCACACTGTGTGAATGATAAGACGGCATTTTTCTCATCAAAGTAAGGCCAGATTAGCCTTATGGTGGGTCCAAAAAATATCTTCTTTCTTTTCAAATAAACTTTCATTTTTTTTTTTTTTTTTTAAAAAGATGGGGTTTCACCATGTTGGCCAGGCTGGTCTTGAACTCCTGACCTCAGGTGATCCACCCACCTTGGCCTCCCAAAATGCTAGGATTACAGGTGTGAGCCACGGCACCTGGCCTCAAATAAACTTCTTAGTGAGTTTACTTTTTAAAACCACTTGAATATCCTAAGAAAACACGGATGTAAAAGAACAAAAATGTGTTGCTTGGGAGAAGACCGGTGAATGTAAAAGTTCCTTATTAAGTTCCTTCTCATGTGACATATTTTTGCAACCGGAATCACAATTATCTCCCTTGAAAATACTACATTTTGGCCAATGGCCTCATGGCAAATTACATTCTTGCAAAAACCTCCAATATATTCTAGAATGCTCTGTAATTCACTAGGTGTTGATCTGAATAGCATCAGCCCTTTATAGAAAGATTTAGTACAGATTGAAAAATGATTCCAATTCAGTTCTAGAAGTCTGACAACTATTTTTACTCAGTTTGCATTTCAACAGCCTGACAGGGGCTCTAATTTACACTTATTCTTAGAACTCTATTTAGAGCCTGTAGCTACACTTTGCAACGTGTCAGAACATGAAGGACAAATACATGCCTCTTGACGTCCAGCCTACTCACTTTTCTTTTGACTGAGCCTTATGAGGTCTCAAAATTTATTTGGTAATTAAGCAGTTCAAAAATGTTAAACACTGTCTTTTTCATGATGAGGATCTGGATTCCACCCCGGCTCTAGCTTAACTTGGAACAAATGGCTCAGCTTTTCTCTCCTGGCTTCTCCATCTCTAGAACCATTCGATCACAGAGTAGTGAGGAAGGCCCTCGACAGAGAGACAGCGGCCTGACATAGAAGTAAAGGCAAGAGGCGCTGGACGTGGAACCAGGCCTTGGGGTGCATGTCAATGCACAACCTTCATAAGGAATGGGGGTCCTTTCGGTACCTGACAGTTTCACAGTCACAGATGGAGTCAGAAGCACAGCCATGGCCAGGTGCTACAGTGACACTACTGTGCCTGAAGCTGGTCCGGGGGCAATGACCAGCCAAAATGCCAGGCTGTAAACAACAAAGATCCTCCAAGTCTAGAACCAGGGGGTGGAAACTGCTGCATCAGAGTGGTAGCATTTGAAAGCCTCCAATGTGAGACATTTTAAGCTCTCTTCCTGCTGTCAGGGCTGTGACCGTTCCTGCTTGAGATGGGCACACTCCCTGCTGCCCACAGTAAGGCAAGGCAGGCTTGCTCCTGGGCTCAGGAGGTAACCCTGTCTCCTCCAGAGCTGGGCCTTTCTCTACAGATGGCTCTACATTATATCCTGAGGGTCGCAGGGACCTGAAAAGGGCTCTGCTCTGCATGGACCTCCTTCCACAAGACTGGGTCATGCTGAGTGGGATCTAATCCAGCCTTCACACTTCAGAGCAGCACTGGGTCTTTCAGGAAGGGTGGAAAAGCACAGGGGGACCGCACTGCAGGAGCCAAACTTTCAAGGGCGCTGCAGACAGGAACTACCTGGGAAACTCTCAAGCTAGACACAGCAGCCAGAGCCTCAGGTCAGTAGAGAAGGAAAATGAGGAAGAAAATGGATTCTCAGTCAGAGCCTGGGACTCATGCATCTGCTACATGGGAATCAGAGGCTAGGCTGCACCACAGCGGCGAGTTCACAGCCCAGCCCCTGTCCTCAGAGGAAGTGCAATCCTGAGAAGACACCACAGCATTACACAGGAAAGCAGTAGCCTCCTCCATGTGGTGACAGATCTGATGCTAAGACCTCCTTTTTCATGAGATGCTGGTTGTGCGTCACACACTACATCATGTGTGTTTTTCGTCCTTATGACAAACTTGTGTTCTCACTGCATAGATGAGGAAAGGGAGGCCCAAGGCATTGGGGTGGGGTGGTGTGCTTAGGTTCATACAGCAAGTAAGGAGAAAACAGGGTGGGGAAGAGGGTGTACAAGAGGGAGAAACTCGTATGGGGGAAGGGGATGAAGGGAAGGCAGTGGAGGTGTGTGTGGGACAGGCTAGTGGCAGGGTGGGGAGGAGCAGTGCCAGGGCCTCAGAAGAGCCAGGGAAGCTGGCCCTGGTGCTGCAGGGATGTGGTAACACTTTTAGTCTGGCTGCAGGGTTGAGAAGGGCCTCTGACTGCAGAGGCAGGAAGGCCAGTCAAGAGCCACAATGGCCATCCAGGTGAGACATGGGTGTGGGGAGGAAGCAGGTGGCCACGGGCTGGAGAAAAGTGGACCCACCCAAGGGTAATGCCCTGTGTGGTATCAGCAGGACATGTTGGGATGGGGAGAAGAGGGGTAGGACAAGAGTGAATGAGCACTGCCTGCCTGTCTGCTAGGTGCCAGGCATGGGAACTAATTTCTGACCTCAGGGAGCCCAGGGTCTGGTAAGGAGATGCCTACGTGCAAACAGCTGGAGATCTGTGGAGACTGCCTTGGACTTGTAGATTCTGCCTCCAAGGGTATGAACTTGTAGACTCTCCCCTAAGGGCACAGACTGGTAGATGTTACCCCTAAGGGCATAGACTGGGAGACTGCACCCCTAAGGGCACGGACTATAGAATAGACCGCTAAGGGCACAGACTGGTAGACTGCACGCCTAAGGGCACGGACTGGTAGACTGCACCCCTAAGGGCACGGACTGGTAGACTGCACCCCTAAGGGCACGGACTGGTAGGCTGTACCCCTAAGGGCACGGACTGGTAGGCTGCACCCCTAAGGGCACGGACTGGTAGACTGTACCCCTAAGGGCACGGACTGTAGACTACAACCCTAAGGGCACGGAGTGGTAGACCACACCCCTCAGGGTATAGACTTGTAGACTATACTGTGCTGCTAAACCCCCAAGAATGGAGGAGAGTCTAGGAGTCAGCAGTGTGAAATAACCTGAAGCACCCACGTAATACTGAGCTATGCCAGGTCAAAGAGGAACATGCACCACTGGGAGGAAGAGGCCTCATGGAGGCTTTGTAAGATGGGGACAGGGCACTGTCCTTTCCCCCAAAGAGGAGAACTCCATGCAGACCGTGCAAGGGGAGGGTCAGACCAGCCTGTGCACCAACACCCCCCAGGGAGGGGCTGCCCTGAGAAACACCTCTCCTGCCCCTGGCTACCGGGTTCTGACACAGATGCTCTCTGCTCTTTTTCTCTCAGTGTGATCTAGCTCTGACCAGGACAGGAAGCCAGTAAGACAAGACGGCATCAGGGAGGACCAAGGGACAAAGGCCAGGATGGCACAAACTTATTTTTTTCAATAGGTGCCGAGAGCCCCATGGGACTGTCTTCCACTTCCCTCCTGTGGGCCACTCCATTTTCCTTCTCCTCTCCTCCCTTCTCTCTCCTCTCTCCATCTCTCCCCTTTCCTGTTTGGCCTTTAGGCCCATCGGCGTGCCCACGGTCTCTGTAATGGCTCATCCTCAGGGACAGTTTATGGCTAGGAGGTTGGCAGTTGGGGGGGGAGAGGGAAAGAGCCAGCGAGTGAGAGGCAGATGCACAGGCAGAGTGAAGGAGGCTGCCACGGGTCCTGAGGAGCTTGGCCTGGCAGGTCCTGGTCAGGGGATGCTGTGGCACGGGGACAGAGCGTCCGCATGAAGCTCAGGCCTTCTGTTAAAAGCACATGTGCTGATGCACAGAAACCTGGGCCCATCTCAGAAAACGACTGTTTTGCCTAGAATGGGATATCAGCTGCTCTGCAGACCCTTTTAAAAAAATTAAAGTACTCAAGATGATACACACTTGACTCTTTTAGCCTGAAGTTTTTTTTTTTTTAATTTAAAAAAACAGATGACAGTTATTATAGGCATTTCAATATAACTTCTACTCACAACTTGAGTCTGCTAGCAGTTTTAATTATCCAGAAGCCAAGATGGTAAAGAAATATTTCAACAGATTTCTAGCACCCAAATAGATCTCTTAGTGAGAGTAAGTACCCATAACTTTCAGTTAGCAAAAAAAGAACATATAAGAAAGTAGTGTGGGGAATGGAGGAAGGTGTTTCTTCCAATGCCAACCCTGCAGCACCGGCAGGACATGGGCAGCCCTAATAGTTACTGAGAGAGTCTGCATATCTTGTATTCAAGGGCACCGTGAATAGGAACCCAATCGAAAACTTTCAAGATGCGCAGAAGCAGTGAAAATACAAGCCAGAGAAGGGACATGCAGAGAAGAGGGCCGTGTCAGTCAGCCGTGGAAGGTGGGAAGAAGTGGGGCGGAGAGGGGAGATTGGCGGCCACCAGGCAGGGCCACCGTGAGAATACAGCAGGAAGGCCAGGGAGCAACAGCCTGGACAGCAGTCCAGGGAGAAAGCACGGACAGCGCCGCTACTTCCGGAAGGGATAGTGAGGCTGTCACTCAGACACACAGAGCCACGCCCCCATAAAGCAGGCAGGCAGGGGGTGAGGGGCTGGCCCAATCAGGACGGCAGAGCCAGCCTGGGGGCACCATGAAGGCTGCATCCACCTCTCCACATCTTTCCCTCCTCACAGTCATGCATGTATTCTTCTTGACACCTTTCTTTTACCAAGGTGGTCTGATTGCCCCCGAGACCATGTGTCAAGGTTTGGAGTCTTGTTTGTGTTAAACCCTCCTGGGGTCCAGGCCTAAGTCAGGCAAGAGGGGAGCCTCGGGACCAGGAGCTAACACCTCCAATGAATGAAGGGCCAAGCAGACCGGGCTGAAGCCTGTGCAGGGGATGGTAGGAGGGACCCCCAGGGACCAACTCGTGTGTGGTGCTGATGAGAGAGAAGCCCAAGAAATAGCAGAGTTCAAGGCCAGCAGAGCCTGTGGGTGGGGAGGGCTGGCTTTCCCTGGAGTGGAGGTTCTGGGGAGACAGGGGAGGGCTGGCTGTCATTATCCCTCTCATGACCTTATTCTAAGTGCTTACATTTGAGATGACCTCCCCAAATGGACCCTGGGCTTCCTGGCCTCCATGCCTCTGGCAGGTACCTCTGCTTGAAACATCTTTGCTTTACTTTCTCTCCCCTTTAAGTCCTAAAAATCCCAACTGTCCTTCAAGCCACAGCTCAAGCTCCACCCCTAGTCCCCATGACCATATCCTTGCTCCACCACCCACAAGGTTTCTATGACTACAACTCTCATGTCATTTCTCACGTGTGCCTTACTGTGGTGTGAACTTGTATTTTACATACAAGATGCCTTAAGACTTCCGAATATTCCACGGATAAGAACGATGATGTGGCTGGGCACAGTAATCCAAGCACTTTGGGAGGCTGAGGCGAGTGAATCACCTGAGGTCAGGAGTTCAAGATTAGCCTGGCCAACGTGGTGAAACCCCAACTCTACTAAAAATATAAAAAATTACCTGGGTGTGGTGGTGCACACCTGTAATCCCAGCTACTCTGGAGGCTGAGGCAGGAGAATCGCTTGAACCCAGGAGGCAGATGTTGCAGTGAGCCGAGATGGTGCCACTGAACTACAGTCTAGGCGACAAAACAGGACTCCATCTCAAAAAAAAAAAAACACCCCAAAACAACAACAACAGAACCATGACGTACTCAGACCCAAAATTAATTAAAATGTATGTGCGCAAATGTTCTCTGGTTCTGCAGCAGGCTGCATGCCTGTCTTCCTCCACCTGCTGACCTGCAGCGCTGCTTTGGCTGGGGCCATCTTCCTCAACTGCATGGCTTTTGCAGTCTGACCTGGAAAAGTTGATGTCCTGAGCTTGCTGAATTAAACCCATCCCAGGGATCAGGGGAGGAGTGAATGAGAATACTTCTCAGTATCCACTTCCATTTAAATTGTTCAACACAGGTTTATGCCCTACAAATTCCTTTAGCAAGAAGTTTCCAATTGTTAGAATCTCTTAGTAGAAGTAACTGTCCACTGTGCCAAGAACCAGATGAGGTGTCTTCAGATTTGACAACTGCTGTGTTTCCAAGGGGCACTCCTTCAGAGTTCCATGGTGGACAAATGACACAGGCCCAGGAGCAATGGAACAAAGAAATTCAGGAATAATTTCTGCTCTGATAGTAATCCAAAGCCCTATGTCTGGGGTTCATCTTAGAATTTAACCAAAGGATAGATGAAGAACATGTTGGCATTATACTAAATCACTTCTCTGAGGTTTCAGCATACTGGATGTCGAGTGTCCCAAACACCTGGCCATTACTAACGGTTCCTGAGGCATGTTCCTTTTAATGACATAAAGCACCTTATTAGGTCCTCCCCTCGGGCTCCATGGTGGACTTGTTGCTAAGAATGCAGTATTTCAGATATAAGATGTCTTAAGACTCTTGTATGTCCCAGGGATAAACACTATGACGTATTCATAACCAAACTTAATTAAAATGCCCTCAAATTTAATTTTGTAGCAAACAGTCCAGTTCATTCATAGTCCTCTAACCCCTAACTGCTCAAAAGCGATACTGCAGAAACTCTAAAGGGGAAAAAAAAAACAAAACCAAACCCCTAGCTCAGGCAAGAGCTAGGATTGTCCAAAGGCCAAGTTTCTCAAGATTTGTGAAAGGAGCTTGCCAGAGGTGCCTCTGAGGAAACCAGGGGCTTCTGTGTGGCCAGAGCAGGGTGAGGGTAGGCTGCCTCCCCAGCACGAGTAGGGCTGCTGGGGGCTCTAAGGTGTGAGGCTTCAGCACCCAGTGGACTGTCCACCCTGGGCACAGATGGAAACCAGACAAAACCAAACTGGAAACTTGAGTCTGGACAAGTCTTTAAAAGCCACCTGGTCCAAAGTCATCATTTACAGAGGGGGAGAAAAAGCCAAATAGGTTAAGCCATTTGCCCAACTCTCATGTGTAAAGTTAGAAGCAGAACAAGACTAGACTCCAGGAGTCTTATTACTAAGGTAATGTGATCAAGAACAGTAATAAGCTTTCTAAGATTACTACATATCTGGCCATTTCATATAATTTTACTTAATTCTCACAATTACAAAATACGAGGCAAGTAAAATCCAGTCCCGAAGGGAAGACACTGAAGTGGGTTTGGCGGGGGCCATGGGGGCAGAAGTGCACCACCCAAGGCCAGACGTCTTTCCAGTGGGACTCGAAACCATTCTAGAGTTCCTTCCCCTGTGCTTAGTTTCATTCTAACAGATGAAAGGGAGAACGGTGGCCACTGAGGTTCTTGGACATTCGCAGATGCCAGTGAAAGACTGTGCCTACTTCAGGGTCAGTGCCCCCAGGCTTCAGCAGTAAACTGTTTACACAAATGGCTGCACCCCCTTTCCTTCCTGGACCCCCTTTCCTTTCCTTCCTGCTAAGTCATGTTCCTGTGCAACATGACTTAGCAGCAACTACCATCAGGAGGCAGAACCAGCTTCCCTGCCCCCTGAATCTGGGCTGGCCTTGTCAATTAACTGCACACCTGCAACGGAACAGGCACCACACCACTTCTGAGCTCAGGCTCTAAGGGGCCTTGCATGCTTCCATTTGTCTTTTTTTTTTTTTGGAATCCTTCCAACTGCCATGTGAACAAGCCCAGGCCAGCCTGATGGAGGTGACAGACCACATGGATCACAGCCAAATAAGCCCAATTGTCCCAGCTCAGGTCCCACGGATGTCAGTGAGTTTAGCCAAAACTGGCCAGGTCTGGGCCAGAGCAGTACAACCATCCTGCTACCAAATGGTCACCACTGTATTAAACCACCAAGTTTTGGGTGGTTTGTTATGCAGCAAAAGAAAACTAATGCAGCCCTCAAAGTCAAAGCATCATGCGCTGGTGAAGGCTGCTCTCCTCACCTGGCTTTCTACATCTACCCACTCATCTAATCTATCTTTCTATTTATTTATTTTGAGACAGGGTTTCACTATGCTGCCCAGGCTGGACCTGAACTCCTGGGCTCAAGCGATCCTCCCGCCTCAGCCTCCTGAGGAGGGGGGACCATAGGTGAGTGTCACCACACCTGGCTATATTCCCTTTTAATCCTGGAACATAGCAGGCCAATCTAAGGCCCAAAGAGAGATTGGGATAAAAAGACCAAAATATCTCTGTCACTTTATGCCAGACTGGTCATGCTCCCGCGGTGGCCACTCACATTTCCCATGCCGACCCTTGCCTCACCCAGACATATCTCACGGTCTTTAAGGCCCCAGAGGACCAACTATTCATAGCCTTCCCAACTATGCAGGGACCCGCAGAAGGACAGCAGAACACATGGCTGAGGCACACACTACCAAGGAATGGCCCTGTTCACACGTTTCCAAGTAAAGAACAGCAGGAAGCGACTCACCGAGGGCACGGGCAAGCTGCCATGCCGGCTGAGAAAGGAGTTAGAGACGGATACACTGAGGCCCTGAGCGGCACTGCCGTCCTCGGGGGTGAAGGCCACTTTAGTTTGCTGGACACAGTAGGAGACAGAGGAGAAGGAAGCAGCAGCACAGGAGGCCTGCTGGACAGAGGGGAGGAGAGAGAAGGCAGGGAAGGAGGGAGAGAAGCAGAGAACAGTCAGGCACGTGCAGGGAAAGGCCATGGAGGCTGCTCTCCACATCGGCGCAGGGACGTCCTGGAGAGGGACGGCTTCTGGGCTCAGTTTAGGGACTAAACCAGCTGCCAAAGGCTATCCGCATGAAAGGGCACCCTCCTTCACTTCCTTACACTATATCCTGAAATTGTGTCCATTGGAAGCAGGTTGGGTAGGAGGAGGCGAGGGGGCTGGGCCACACAGACCTGGGCTGACTGTGGACTCTGAGCTGCTCCTCTGTGGGGAGCGGATCCATGTGGCATTCACACATCTTCACAACTCAAGATGGGGCTCCAGCTGCCTGGGTTTGAGTCTGGACCCTGCCATTTCTGTTTAGCCTTGGGCACTACTTAAAGGTCTCTGTGCCTCAGGTTTTCCATCTGTAAAACAGGGGTAACCCTGGCACCTCCTGTCCAGGGCTGTTGGGAGGATGAAATGGGATATGTGTGAAGCACCTATAATCTTGCCTACCACACTGTATGTGAGCCAACAGGTGTGTATAATGAGCATCATTTTTGTCTGTGAAGTGTGGATAACGCTTCCTGTACCTGCATTTGAGAGAGGGTGTGACCAGCAGCTGTCAGGGCCTGTTAGGTGGTGTGCCTGGGCTACCATTAGGGCTGGGCATGGCTCCCAGGTCTTTTGTTTCTAGCTGCGGGCTTGGATTAAGGCTCTCTGGCTCTGTCAGCCTCAATTTATTTATAATGGGGATGCCAGGAGCTGTGGCAAGGACCATGTAGAGCCAGATGAGAGCCCTGGTGCCTACCTGGGGAGGTGTTCAACACAGGTGTTCCTAATAGGCCTACGGGGGCTGCGCTCACTACTGCCCTGCAGGTGTGGCAGAATAGGTTCTGATTCCAGGCGCTACTCACTAGAAGTGTCTCCCTGAATATTTAGAAGCCTGTGGACTCCACAGCATGCAGAAGATGCCCAAGGAAGGGCAATGGGCTGAAAATATTTTCAATACATCTGGCTCAGCCATGTTTTTTTTTTTGTTTGTTTGTTTTTTTTTTGAGATAGGGTCTTGCTGTGTTGTCCAGGCTGGTCTTGAACTCCTGGGATCAAGTGATCTTCCTACCTCAGTCTCCCAAGTAGCTGAGAATACAGGCATGTGCCACCACCAATCCTGGTGCTTGGCAATGGTTTTAACCAAACATTTTAGGCAAGGGGTCTCTAAATGAGGCATTTATGTTTCCACGGTGGAGACCCTTTTTGAGACGTCTTCAGAGCAACTGAGATTCATATTCTCAATTGTGTCTGTGGGGTGGGCAGGGCAGGTGAAGATCTGAGACCCTGAACACAACAAGTGTGACACAGCTAATGAATGACAGGACTGGAATCCAGGACTGCCAACTCCAAGCCTGGCCTTTCCTCTACTGGATATGGCCACCTCTGAAGGGCCTAAGTTGGTTTTTGAGTGGAAACCAAACAGCTTGCTTGGTCAGCCAGAGCCTACTGAGTGTAGGAAGACTCAGGTATACGGAATAACCCAGGGACATTTGTCCTTAAGTCTGCAGCTGCCTCCCAGAAAAATGAAATGGTCCCTGATGTCTTCTCACAATGTATAAAAGATGGCCCAGTGCACATCAGTGCCCTCCTGGTAGAAGCCACCAGACTGGCCAGCACAAGAGCACAGGTGCCCAGGGAGCTCTGAACAAGCCTGGAGCTCCCTGTGGGGTGCACTCTTCCTGGGGAGCACGGCTGGACAGGAGGCTCAGATTCTCAAACCTGACTAGGGCCCTCCACATTCATTAACTGGCAGCAAAGAGAGAAGCCACAGGCATCCCTGATCTGCCCACCCGCCCAGTGCCTGGGCAGTTCCGGAGCCTCACAGGGTGCCCACGGTGAAACAGCCTGCCTTCTGTGTTGACTCATGCTTCATTACGTGCACGGGAGTCCTCAGCACAGGAATATTTTCTAGAAGAGGAAGGTGACGTTTCTGGAACAGAGTGGCTCTGTTGAAAGCCGTCCTCTGCTTCAATGGCGCTTGTTTTCCTGGGCACCCCCCCGGCCAGGGCTGGGATGTAAGTCACTCTACACAGTTAGGCCCATTATGCCAATCAAGTCCACAGATGGCCGTGCACAGACCATGCCCTGTGCTTTGATTGAGTCCCTCCTTTCTGGGAGGTCTATGTTGAAGCCAAAGAAGAAATAAAAAATACAAAAGACTGTCAGCAGAGAGAGCAAACACCCTGAGTACAAGCCTGTCCCTGCTACGTGGGGCTGCTCTGGAAAAGAAAGGCCCCTGCACCCCAGGGTGGGGAGGTGGTGGAGTGGGAGCTGGGCTGCTGGTGAGCATCCCAGGAGGAAGAGAAAGCATCTGCATGGGAGATAATGCCTTCCATACCCAAACCCAGGGCCCTGTCACAGCTGCAAGGAGGGTTAACCCTGCCCCCGAGGAGGGTCATTCTAGCTCCTAGAGACCTGCTAGGATCAGAAGTTCTGGTCACAGAGGAGGTGCCACTTACCAGTTGCCGCTGCTTGGGGGGGAGGGCAGGCGGTGGGGCCAGCTCCTGCACAGAGTCCGCTCCACTGAAGGAGTCGCTGAAGCCGTACACCTCCATGAGGAGCTTGTTCTTCTGCTGGTAGATGTGCTCGTTCTGCGGCGTCTGGTAGAACATGGAGGGCTGTGGCTCTGAGTAGTCCTCCAGCAGCTGCATGTAGGCCAGCACTGTGAAACCGAGGGACAAAGCTGCAGTAGGGCTGGGTGCTGTCACGGCAGGGAGCCCCGACCCCCCATTCTTCCCACAGCAGCTAGGGGGCTTTCCACTGAAAGCACCTCAGGGAGGGATGAATAGGGGGAGTGCAGAGGACTTCTTGGGCAGTGAAATCAAACTCTGTCTGATGTGCTAATGGAGGAGGCACATCCAGACTGGCAGATTTGCAACACCAACAGGGAACCCTAATGCAAACTCGGGACTCGAGTGAGGGCACATGGTGGGCACAGGGACGGCAGGTCTCAGCCACCTCCTGAGCAGGCACTTTCCCCTTGGGGCAGGTCACAAGTGCCATGAGCACCTGCCAGGTGGAGCTGACATTCAGACGCCCAGAAAAAGTGGCGGCTCTGCAGTGCTAAATTTTGTATCTTCAAATAAGCACAAAGCCAGAGGTTTCTCTGCAAACCTAACTAGTTAACAAATCAAGGAAGTCCAGACACTGAGCTGAGGAAGACAGTCACAGAGGTAGGGAGTTTATTTCTTCCCTGAGCTGCACTGGGGGTCCAGGTATACAGGAGATGCTCTCTCTCCAGGGGTGTCTTTCTGATGCTCCCTCTCCAGGGTAGAGTGGTGTCACTGAAGAAAAGGGTTCAAAGTCACCTATTTAAAAGAATATGTACGAATTTCTTACTAGCTCCAACAAGCACCGAGCAGAACTTGGTTGTAAAAGATGCACAGGAAGAGATGCTTCCCTCTGGGGTCAGCTGCTGCTACTGAAAGGGCAGCTCACAGCCCCCTGAGCTTGTCCCACACTTCCTCTTTTTTTTTTTTTTTTTTTTGATATGGGGTTTCACTCTTGTTGCCCAGGCTGGAGTGCAATGGCGTGATCTCGGCTGACTGCAACCTCCGCCTCCTGGGTTCAAGTGACTCACCTGCTTGAGCCTCTCAAGTAGCTGGGATTACAGACGCACGCCACCACGCCCAGCTGATTTTTTGTATTTTCAGTAGAGACAGGGTTTCGCCATGTTGGTCAGGCTGGTCTTGAATTCCTAACCTCAGGTGATCCACCTGGCTCAGCCTCTCAAAGTGCTGGGATTACAGGCGTGAGCCACCGCGCCCAGCCACACACTCCCTCTTTAATGCTGCACAACTAACATCACCAGGCTCCAGAGGAAGAGGCAAGCCTAGGAGGGTGATCCCAAGCACCCACAAATTGCTCCCTAAAAAGACTAAACATGGCTGGGCACAGTGGCTCATGCCTATAATCATGAGAGGCTGAGGTGCTTTGAGAGGCTGAGGCAGTAGGGTCACTTGAGGCCAGGAGTTCAACACTAGCCTGGGTAACACAGTGAGATCCCCATCTCTAAAGAGAAAAAAGAAAAGAAAAAAATTAGCAATGGTGGTATGTGCCTATGGTCTCAGCTACTCAAGAGGCTGAGGTGGGAGGATTCCTTGAACCCAGGAATTCAAGGCTGCAGTGAACTATGGAGAAGAAAAAAAGACTAAACACAACCACCTCTGCCTGACTTCTGTGAAACTGTGATCTCTTCAGGAGGGCTTTCTGAACTCTTGATGTTGAAGCCCTTGTAGAGACCTGCTAGCTAAGCACAGAATGGCAGTGATTCCCAGCCTTCTAGAAATGAGGAGGACCTGATCCATTTCAAAAGCAGCCCAGTGGCAGCCCAGAGACCAGGCAGCCAGCACTGCTAGAAAGGCTCAGCCGCCAGTGCTCAGGGCCTGGGACTGGGGATTTCAGGTGGCAGACAATGATCACAAGGCTCATCTGGCACAAGGGACTCATGGGGCTGCCCCTGGCAAGAGGGGCTGGGGACTCTCGTGATGTCAGTGCATCCCACACGACGAGGACACGCCATGACATTGGGACTGAATGTGCATGAACTCGGGCCAGCATTAGCCACATGTCCAGGGTGATGATTCTTTCCTTCTTTCCCTCAAAGCAATTTTGTGAGGTATTCTCCACAATGTCACTTGAGGGTCCCCTTGGGGAGTGAAGAGCAGTCAGAGGACTGAGGCTCAGGGTGCCTAAGTTTGGGGCTCTTTCACAGGGTACACAGAAGACCACCCCCTGCATAGGGGTCAACACTGAAAACTGGATGGGCTCTGAAGGAAGGAGGGCGAAATCCCTTCCTCCTCAGCTTGTGAGGAAGCGTAATAGGCTGGTACAACTCAGGCTGTGCTCTTAGTCCCAGATCTGTGCCCCATTTGCTCGTTCATTTTAGGCAATACTCAGTTCCTCTACCTATGTTCCGGTTTCTCTACCTATGAAACTGGAGCTAATAGGGCCTGCCTTGCAGGTGGCTGTCAGGACTACCTTCAATGGGGCATGTGAAGCTTTAGCTCAGGGCATACCACACCTACAGCTCGGGAGTTTCTTAGAAGTTTACAGGCTCTAGTGCTGGAGACACTGATGAATGAGCTAAAGCCTCAAAATGGTGGCCTAAATTAATAGGCATTTTCAGCCACTTGAGACTGCTTTAAAGGAAACAATGGCTACCCCTCCCTTTCCTTTCCCTCTCTAGAGATCCTGCATCAGGATCAATGCCCATACTTGTTCTAGGGGCTAGAAGGGGAAGGCTCTCTGGCATCTGCTGCATTTGCAAGGATGCTATCCTGGCAGTGTCTGAGCTCAGAGGACCCCTCCCCTAGGGAAGGAAAGGGGGTGAGCCTGAATGGCACGCTGCCCAAGATAATAGGGGTGGCGGGGGAGGCCAACAGCTCTTTAAACACTTGTCCATGCAGAGGGAGGGGCAGAGAAGAAAATGCTTCTAGCATTGCCACTGCACACCCCTCTGCCGGAGCCCTGGTTTCTGATGAGCAAATGTATACAACAGATGGGGATGACATCATTAGTCCCACAGAGCCAGCTCCCCCTCTAGATAGGGGGCCACACTGCTGAGGCCATTGCACAAGCTGGGCAACACCCACCCAGGAGCTGGGAAATGCATGACACCATCGTAGCCACCACCTTCTGTGGATCACGCAACCGGCCCTCAGGGTGATCCTTGCTGGATTTAACCAAGCCAGGTCTTCCCTTCTTTGAGAATGGGGCCCAGCTCTAGGCTGGCTCAGATGTTCTCATTTTGGGAATTTGGAGTAGACATTCCATTTCTAGTTCAAAGAAGTTCTCTGCTGGATGTGTCAACTGAGGCCAGGGAAGCCTGGGGCTGTGTGGCTAATGCGGCCACACACATGGAAACGGTGACAGCTGCGCTGCCAAGAAAATGGAAGCGGAACTATGCTAGTGAAGCAGGGAGAGGGCGGGGGCAGAGAGAGCCAGGCAGCTCCCGGCAGCATGGAGCAGTTAGGGGAGCTAGGAGAAAACAGAATTTCTAGAACTCTCCTTAGCACTTTTATGGCAGATTTACAGTTGGAAAATATTCAAAATTTCAGCTCCACCCCTGGGCTCCAATAATATCACATATTAAAATGTCTGATCCAAGAAGTGTCCTCAATTACTCCTGCAGGGCAACCTGAGCTCCTAAGTCATTCTGAGGGCATGAACAGAGGACAGCGTGCTCTAGACAGGGATCCTTAAGACATCACTCCTTGGACACTAGGTAAGTTCTGCTGAAATTCACATGTCCACCTCACTCTATGCAGATATGGCTGAAGGCTGTCCTGCAGGCCAGGAAACTCGTTCCCCTCTGTGACTGTGATCAGGTCAGAAGGTCAACTGCTGTCATCTAAAGAGGAGAAGCCCTCAGGCTGCGTGGAGACCAGGCCTGAGATTTTATAGAAAGTGTAAAGGAGAGGTCAGCTGATCAGGCTTTAAAAATGATCACCTGGAATGACAAAACCAGGCCCCCAGAAGTGTCTACATACCTGGTTGGCCTATCTTTTATGAAATAATGAGGCCACTGGTTTGATTTTGGTCTAATGCTGAAGTAAAACATGCTGCCATTTCAGGCTATAAAATATACTTCCTGACAATGGTGCAACAAAAGCTTACTGTGTTTGTTTTTCTTCTCTGGGAGAGGAGGTGGTTTTTCTGGATCACCCATTGATTCAGGAGCAGTAAAATCACCCACAAATTCTACAGGGGCTGAGGAACCTCCATGCTGAAAGGGGAGAATAGCAGCGAAGGGCGCGTAGGTGACAGGCTGGATTGGGGCCGTGCTCTGCAGGTCCTCCCCAGAGATGTTGTCGTACTGCGAGGGATGCCGCTCGAAAGACACCCTGCAGCCAGAGCTGTCCGCCGTCTGGGAGGCTGCGCTCCTGCGCTTCTTCTCGGGGAGAGCAGGCGGTGTGTCTGTCTGCTGCCCTGGGGCCAGTGGTCCATCTGGCTGGGGATGGTTGCCAAGAGGCAGCTGGAAAGGATGGCCAAGAAATGGAGACCCAGACTCCCCCAAGGACTCTGGCAATGGGCTAAGGCTCCAGGCTGTCTGCTGAGGTATCTGGTCTGCGTTAGAGAGGTCTTGCTGGAGGAATTCATAGTCGGGATCATAGTGGTCTGCAGTCACAACAGGGAAAAAAAAGACCTGTTAGCCACAGGCCCTGCAGGAGCAGCTGGGCCCACCCACCTCTCCCAGTCTGGCTCACGGTGTGTGACAAAGACCTATCTCCAGGGTTTAATATTTACATGTTATATTCTTCATTCTTCTCTCTGATTATAAAAGCAAATCAGATGGGAATATGGCTGTTTTGCTATACTTTTCTGTATTTATTTCTTACTTAAAATAAAAAAGAAAAATACACAACCATTACAGAAGCCATGGCAAATTACATCAATAAAATAAAAATCACTCACAATCCTGTACTCTAACTGTACTTTCTATTTACATTTTTTTTTGAGATGGAGTCTCGCTCTGTCACCAAGGCTGGAGTGCAGTGCTGCAATCTTGGCTCACTGCAACCTCTGCCTCCTGGGTTCAAACAATTCTCCAGCCTCAGCCTCCCAAGTAGCTGGGATTACAGCCATGAGCCCCTGTGCCCGGCCTCTATTTACATTTTGATGTATTTCCTTAAATCCCCTTTTTGCCTCTGGGGTTCCTTTTTTAAAAAGCCCAACTGAGGGTCAGGTGTGGTGGTTCACGCCTGTTATTCCGGCACTTTGCAAGGCCGAGGTGGGCTGATCACTTGAGGCCGGGAGTTTGAGACCAGCCTGGCCAATGTGGCAAAACCTTGTCTCTACTAAAAATACAAAAATTGGTTGGGTGCAGTGGCTCATGCCTATAATCCCAGGACTTTGGGAGACTGAGGCGAGCAGATCACCTGAGGTCAGGAGTTTGAGACCAGCCTGGCCAACATGGTAAAACCCATCTCTACTAAAAAAAAAAAAAAAAAAAAAAATTAGCCAGATACGGTGGTGTATGCCTGTAATCCCAGCTACTTGGGAGGGTGAGGCAGGAGAATCGCTTGAACCCAGGAGGTGGAGGTTGCAGTGAGCCCAGATCACGTCACTGTACTCCAGCCTGGGTGACAGAGTGAGACGGTGTCTCAAAAAAAAAAAAAAAAAAAGAGAAACAATTGAGAATACTATGTAAATGGTCTAGTATGTATTCTAGTTATCAATATGAGTGATTTTTAATAGCTACAGATTATTCCAGCAAATGAGTGTACCACAATTCATCTGATTTCCTACCAATGAAATCTTGCTATTAATCTCTGATTATGCTCCTAGGACACATTCTCAGAAGTGAAAATATCTAGTTCACAGGCTATGAACAGCTTCCTGCTCTCTAAACCCCCTGCCCAGCAGACATTCAGCACTGAAACGAGAAGGCCGGCTCGTGTGGCCTCCTCACCTTCAGCCTTCGTCAAGTGTTGTCAGGCCCCCAACACCTTTGTTTAAAGCTCTTGACACAAATGGCTATTAATTTTGGTAAAAAGAGTCAAATTACACACTGACAGATGAACTGTAACAACAGTTACCACTTGAATATCTAGGCTGTAGTTTTACATTGTAATTTCATTTATACACTCAACTTCTTTGGGAGGCAGGTACTATTATCCTGGTTTTGCAGATGAGGAAGCTGAGGCTCAGATTTTAAATGAGTTGGCCAAAGTCACGTAGTCAATGATCGCATGACCTGGGACTCCCATCTCGGACTGTATGGCCCCAAAGAAGCCATGGAGAAGGATGGAACAGAAGGACACTGGCGGCTCACCTAGTGTTTCACAGCTTGTGTTCCGGGAGCACTGTCCACTGTCCCTGTCCAGAGAGGAGAGCTGCTCATCCGACTTGCTCAGCTTGCCTATGCTGCTGCAGGGTGACAGACGGGGCGACTCTCCACCATACGAGTGGCTGCCTCCTGACAGTCGCCTCTGTGCGTAACAGTCAACGTCAAAATCCTCAAGTGGAAAAAGAGAAACAAAGCCAAGTCACTTCTGAGAAATGGCAGAGATCAGGGGTGAGGGAACCGGTGCATTGACTTAGAGGAGGAAATACTGCCAGGCCAGCTCAGAAACCACCTCTGACGTCAGCAAGCAAAGGACATGTACAGTTGAGAAGCAGCCATTTGGAGTTTGTGGGGGGTGTGGCCAGGGAGGGCCCTGGGGCTGGGGTTGGCTGTGGCCAGCTGTCCCCAGGAGATGCCCTTTGCCTCTGGCCTCCCTGCCCTGACCCTCATCCCCATATGGGAACTCTGACCATGTCCTGGAGAGAGAAGGATGGGTACAAGGTTTCACATCCCTGATGTGACAAACACCAGCCTGAAGACCATGGGTTTCTTTCCGCTTCAGGAGCCAAATCTCTGAACACCCCCCACCCCCTCCCCTGCCTTCTCATGTAGGGAACAGGGGCTGTATTACCTGCCTATTGATTCCAACAGGCAAACTGGAGCCACTGGTGGCTCGGCTCATGGGGGCCACCACAGCCACTCGGGTAGGGGACGGCGCCGACTGTCTTTTCTTAGGTGGCAACGCTGGTGGAGGACTGAAACAGACCAAAACGTCCAGGCAAACCAAACCACATTCACCAAAGCGATATTGGGGTACAGGATGTGGGGTTCTTTCAGTACTAGATTCTCCACACCCAGTGTTCACACTTCAACTCTTGCCTACTCCCCTCCACCAAAATAAAACCTGTAAATACCAAATGAACCAAAAAGAAAAACCCTTTCTTTTCCTTTCACAATAAATCATCCCAGGTGTCCCTGGGTTGAGGCCACAAGGAAGCCTTCAGGAGAGCTCAGCGTGGCCAAGGAGGGCCAGGCGGGGTGGGGACACCTCCGGAGTCAGCCTCCCAAGGAGGGCCAAGCCCCAGCACTAAGGAGCAAGGGTCCCAGTGCTGCCTTCCTCCCTTTCTTGCTCATTCTGCCATGGAGGTGCTGGACAAACAAGAAGGGAATTACCTATTATCAACCACCCGAATGCCAGGCAGAGGGGGCTTGGGGGGCGCAACCTCTTCATCCGTGACGTCTGGGAGGAGCTCGGTTGACTGTGACATCCCGGTCGTCTTGTTTAGGATCTCTACCTCTCGGTCTGTCAGGGGGAGCTCTGCCGGGCTGGAGAATCGAGAAGAACTTGGGGTTACGGATGGTCAAAGACGGGACAGAGCATACACAGGCCCTGAGAGGGTGAGGATGTGACCAGGGAGAATACAACGGGTGAAGTGGGGCTGAGGAGCAGGCTCCCTGGATACAGAGCCCTGGGTTCTGGTTTGGTTGCTAATGAGCTACTGGAGCTTGGCTGTGCCCCCAACTTTGCACTTCAGTTTCCTCATCTGAAGATGATCTAAGGACTCTCTAAAATGCTCTAGGCCAGGCGTGGTGGCTCACACCTATAATACCAGCACTTTGGGAGGCCAAGGAGGGTGGACCACTTGAGGTCAGGAGTTTGAGACCAGAGTGGCCAACATGGTGAAACCATGTCTCTACTAAAAATACAAAAATTAGCTGGGCATGGTGGCACGTGTCTGTAGTCCCAACTACTTGAAAGGCTGAGGCAGGAAAATCGCTTGAACCTGAGAGAAGGAGATTACAATGAGCCCAGACTGCGCCACTGCACTCCAGCCTGGTCAACAGAGACTCTGTCTCAAAAAAAAAAAAAAGCTCCAAATTTATGTTTTCTATTTTTACCAGGAGGTTGGAGTAGAAATGGATATAAACCCTAAAAAGCATCCATGTCACCCTCAGTTTACTCTTGATCAAGCAAGAGTGCTCTCAAGTCAAAGCCCCCAAGCCCAAGCCATTAAAAGTTATTTGTAATTATGAAACGAAGCTGCCCAGCAAAAGCACTGGTGTGTGTCACTGGAAGCGCTCACACACGGTCCTTGCAAACAATCACACTGAAGAGGAAACTTGAGATGGGGCAATACTTCAAGCCTGTGTGAAATATACACAAACTGCTCACTCCAGAAAAAAGAATATGGGCCCCCAGCAGCCAGCCCTTGTGCTGCCCACCCCCCAGGCCTCATCCTTGTCAAGTGTAGCCTTTGCCACTGGGCGTGACCCCCACAATGGGAGGGTTAGTCAGCACCTACCCATCAGGCTTGCCGGCAGGGGAACTGGGCTTCACAGGGCTCGTCGGAGATGGACGTCCCTGCTTCTCGATGGTGAGCCTGACCAGCTCCTACCCACACAAGAAAAAGGCAATGAGCAAAGCTCCCGTCACCACTGAGTTTCCACAAGAAAGTGGGCAGGCGCTGTCTGTCCTTTACTGCTGAGTCTCATTTCTGTGTTTATAGATTCCCCACGCACCATAAACCAGGTATCACTTGCCCGAGGTTATCTGCCTGACTTTCCAAATGTCCCCTGGCCTCCAAAAGTACCTTCATGGCATGTCAAGAAGTTTCAAAAGCGTAAAGGCACTTCCTCTTGGAAGAGGAAATGGGAAACCCCACAGTCTCAAAATGATTGTTTTTACACAAATCAAAATACCCGGCAGAACAGATTCTCAGTCTGTTTGTTGGGGAAGAACTCTGTTTTTAGTTCTCTGAAGCCAATGATGGTCCTGGGTGGTTTCCCAAGGCGAGCTGGCCACAGGTGTGGTGGAGCTGCTAACTGGTGGGGTCTGGTTGGGATCCTTGTCAATGGGGAGGGAGTCAAGGGGAGATAACCCAGCAAAGAAATCATTTTAGAACCATTAAATGAGAAAAACAGAAAAAGAAAAACTCAACCTTTTTCAAATCATAGCAAAAGAAAAAAAAAAGGAAGAGATCAGGGCCCATGTATTTCTTTTTTAAAAATTAGAGCACATTTTCCCCCAGTTCGATGAGTTTTCACAACTGCATATACCCCAGTAAGCGCACTAAAAAAACACACACACACAGAACATTTCCATTACCCTTTCCAGCCAGTCTGCCCTACCCTAATCGCTTTCTAACTTCCGTTATCATAGATTACTTCTGCCTGTCCTAGAACTGGATATAAATGGAACCATATCATACATACACTTTTGTGTCCATCTTCTTTTTAAAAACAGCTTTATGGATATATAATTCATATGCCATCAAATTCACCCATATAAAGTGTATGATTCAGTGGTTTTTAGTCTGTTCACAGAGTTGTGTGACAACATAATCAACCTTAGGACTGCTCGTCACCCCAAAAGGAAACTCTCTGTATTCCCCTAGACCCCCAGCCCCTGGCAGCTGCCAATCCACTTCCTGTCCACACAGCTTTGCCTGCTCCGTCCCCTGAGCTTGGCATAACGGCTGTGCTTTGTGTGGACGAGGCTCCTGCTGCTTCCTGCCGGCAGTGTTCCCACATGTGGATGTGCCACAACTTCTCCCTCCACCTTCCAGTCAACGGACATCTGGCCAGGGCCTGCGTGTGTGTGATGAGGGGCTTCCAGGCTTTCAGCAGGAAGCTGTTTCCAAGTTACAGAGGAGGTGGCAGCAGATGCCAGTGGGCAACACAGCAACCAGAGACCCTGAACCAGAGACTGCCAAGCTTCTCCAGACTCAGAAAGCACCACACACAAAAACGGCAGCATATGCTGCAAATAAGGCAAAGAGTCAGTTACCATCCTTCCTAGTGCAAGAGTTTTTCTGAAAACACAAAAACTAGAAGAAAGATAAGCACACCAAAAAAAAGATCAAACAAGAAATTTAGATACCAATGGTCAGTAAGAGATTCACCACCTTGGATGGTAATAAAATAGAAACTTCTGCACATGGTAGGTGGGAGCACTGCTTCAGACAGTCTCTCTAGAGGATGACTTATCAGTATGTATCAAGAGCCTTAAATATTTGCATTAAGAGAATTTTGCACCAGGTGCAGTGGCTCATGCCTATAATATCCTAGTGCTTTGGAAGGCTAAGGCAGAGGGATGGCTTGAGCCCAGGAATTTGAGGCTGCAGTGAACTGTAATCATGCCACCGTCCTCCAGCCTGGGTGAGAGACTGAGACTCTATCTCTTAAAAAAAGAATCTTGCCCAAGAAAAATGTCACGAATATACGCAAAAATTAAGCCACAGAAGATGGTCATCACAGAATATACATAAGATTATGTATCATTCATGTGGTAATTTTGAATAGTTCAATATCCCACAATTAAATATTTGATAATAGGTACTGATTATACAAGTCATGATAGAACCAGACAATGGGCCATCACATTGTCATTAAAAACAAAGTCACAACAAAAATACGCGCTACATCATGAAAAGATGCTGTAATACACTGAGTGGAAATATAGTTCTAGGTGATATGCTGGTACATACTGCATGTTTTATAAACAAAGCCAAATCAAGAGTATATGCAACAGAAAAAATATGGCTATGAAACACACCTTTATCTTGTTTTTCTTCTATTTTCTAAATTTTCTAAAATGAACATGTATTACTTCTGAAAAAATAATTAAACAAGCAACCCTCCCAAAACTAAATGCATACGTCAACCTCCTGGGCTCAAGTGATCCTTCCACTGTGGCCTCCCAAAGTGCTGGGATTACAGGTGTGAGCCACCACACCCAGCCAGGCATATCCACAGAAGCAGGTTCAGTGTTACCCCACTCTGTGACAGCTGTTACCCCATTCAAATGCCTATTCTTGAAGGAATGTGGAGAAGCAAAATCTCTATGAGCCAAGTACTCACAAGAAAGGAGAATCTTAATACTTGCATGTTAGCACAATTTAGAAGTTAATATTTAAGGAGCAGCCATCTAGCTGGTGATCACAAACAGGACAAGATGGAGGATGAGAGACTACATAATCAATGAAGACAGCAGTTAGAACACAGGCAGCTCCCTTGAACCCTATCGCCTGCAGGAAGGAGGACGGTGGGAGAGGCAGCTCTTCTTGAAAGCACAACGCCAGGCCCCACAGAAGAGCATCATAGCCTCGGAGCGAGTTAAAGGGCACAGGCCCTGGATGCCCCACTTTCAGATTCAGTCTTCTTTATGAGCAGGGCAAAAGGAATGAGAGAAGTCTGAGTTGTTTGCATCTGTTGATACAGGAAAACATTCCCGATTCTTCGTTGATTCATGAGCAGTTATAATTAGATCGTCATCTTTCTGGAGAGGCAGCTGTGAACTCAACTAATGAACGATGGCAAAAGAATGCTGGAATGACAGGCACACATGAGCAGGCATGCACCCGAATTCAAAGAGGACGCCACGATCCCAGTGATGCTCCCTAATGCCAGCTCGCATGGCCTAGGATAAAGCCTATAAAAGGGGCGGGCTGCTTTTTCAATTTATCACCTATTTTCCTGCCTAAACGGAAGGTCTTTAGTCTCAACTCGCCTTAACTATCACAGAGGAGAAATCTTAAAATGTGCACATATCTGGCTACTGTGCTAACACCCTAATCTCATTGAAAGTTGACCATTTATAACTTGGCATGAGCCCAACACCTCTTACTGAAGGCGGAATTTTTTGAGAGGGGTGTCAGACTTTTTAATTGTCTTGAAGCACAAGTTAGAAAAGACTGAAAAAGGCCAGGCCTGGCTGCTCATGCCTGTAATCTTAGCACTTTGGGAGGCTGAGGTGAATGAATCACTTGAGCCCAGGAATTTGAGATCAGCCTGGGCAACATGGCAAAACCCTGCCTCTACAAAAAATACAAGAAAAAAAAAAATAGTGGGATGTGGTGGCATGCACCTGTGGTCCCAGCTACTCAGGAGGCTGAGGCAGGAGGATCACTTGAATCCAGGAGGTGGAGGTTGCAGTGAGCAGAGGTTGTGCCATTGCTGCAGTCTAGCCTGGGTGACAGAGTGAGACCCTGTCTCAGAAAATAAAAAAAAAAACAACAAAAAACACCACCTGGAAGAGACTACTCTAGACTCTATAGCAGTGACTGTAAACTGCTGACAGTTTCACTGAAAATCAGTTTTCAAAAGTCAAAAATGGGATTTACAAAAGTATCTCTCCAAATATTCATACTTTATTTCTGTGTTCATTTTATTCATACTGAAAATGATCACAGGCCAGGCACGGTGGTTCACGCCTGTAATCCCAGCACTTTGGGAGGCCTAGGAGGGTGGATCACTTGAGGTGAGGAGTTCGAGACCAGCCTGGCCAACATGGTAAAACCTTGTCTCTGCTAAAAATATAAAAATTAGCCAGGAGTGGTGGTATGTGTCTGTAATCACAGCTACTTGGGAGGCTGAGGCAGGAGAATCACTTGAAGCCGGGAGGTGAAGGTTGCAGTGAGCTGAGATCATGTCATTGCACTCCAGCCTGGGCAACAAGAGTGAGACTCTGTCTCAAAAAAAAAAAAAAAAAGAAAAGAAAAAAGGAAAAAAAGGAAAATGAACATAGAGAAGGAAGGGCTTAAATGACCATCGACAAGTTAAAATACAGCTCTGGTGCTCACATAAGAGAGGAAATTAACTGGTGAAGTTGGGAAGCGGTGGCGAACTGATTTCAAAGGTCATACTGGGATATCTCTTTGACCTCGAGTGGCTCAGCCTCCCAGCATGGATGCTAGGCTGGACATGGTTCTCAGAGAAAAAAGTGAGGGTCTTTAAACTCCTCAGACATCCTTCCTCCAAGAGTCACAATCAGCTCTGAGCTACAGGCTCCCAGTGGAAAAGCAGCCCCAGAGCCAGATGAGGTGACAGGGGTCTTTTACCCGAGATTATAAGACTAACTGGAAAAGAGCCATAATCACTGTCAAAAACTGGTCACTCTGAGCCGTTGGCAATGAACACTTCTCTAGGTAACACTGTTTCCCCACGGCCTCCTGGTCACGTAGTTCTTACCAGGTACTTTACATACTTTATCTTACTGAATCTTTCCTCAGATCATCAGGGTAAATATTTTAAAACCTACTTGAAACTCAGGGAAGGAATGTGCCCAAGGTTATACAGCTTGAATGAGTGGCATTTATGTGGGGGTTTAAATGATAAATGCTACTACTCATTCAGGGACAAAACCAAAGTCATCCTGTTTTATAACACGTTTTCAATCATTTGGGAAAAAAAAGAAAAGAAAAGACTCCCTTGAATAACTGAATGAGTTACTTAAACAATAGTGAGTCAGTGTAAAGGAACGTCCAGCATCCCTCCTCCAAGTGGGGTGACGACATCTTCATGAGTACATTCCCTTCTGCACAGTTCCATTCCCTTCCAGCTGAGGGAGGCTCTCTCATGCCACCAGGGCATGGGCTTATAAGGTATCTCGGGCCTGATGGAGACAGCGAGAAAGGCTGGAAGCCAGCTGGCTTGGAGGTGGGAGTACAGAGAATCCTGTCCTCCCGTGGGAGGCAGCTCAGGGAGGAGCTGGGAGTGGGGCAGCAGGCAGGGGTGGGAATCACACAACCTTGGCACTGACTACTGGTCTACCTGAGCCTGCATCTCTGAGTCTCCACACCTATGAAAGGGGCAAGGGGCAGCCATTCATGTCTACTATTGAGAGTTGTCATGAGTATTAAGAGCAGATAATGTACAAAAAGCACCCAATAAATGTTAGCTGTTATTACTATCAGACAATAACAACAAACACCAACATTACAGTGTCTCGATCACTCCTGCTGCCTGTAATGACTCCAGCATGAAAAGCTTCCAGCTACAGGCAGCTCCTATCCATCCTCCAGACACTGGCCTGTCTCTTCCTTGGGGAAACATCTCTGACCACCCTGAAAAAGGAAGGTCATCACACACTCTCAGTGCACCATGTGCCAGCTCCCTTGGCAGCGCTGTGCCACATGGTGTGCCTCTGTGTTTATGGTCCTTCCCCACTTAGACTGTAAGCTCCGTAGGGCAGGGTCTGTGCCAGCTTTGCTCATATTCCCAATTATCTCTCACTGCCTGGCACATAGAAGGTTCTCACTAAATGCTTCTTGAATAAATGAAGCAAAATGGAATTTGTAAAGCTTCTCACCTAGAGAATCTCTGTTTTGCTAAAATACTTTTAAAGCAATTGTGGAAAAGTTATTTGCTCTGACATTGACAGGTTCATAATCTAAAGGTTTCTCTCTCATTTTTTTGTCCCAGTCACTTTGAAAAATCAAGGAAATTTTTCTTTCAGACATGCCTTTCAACTAATAAAGTGGTGCTGTAATGACTCCATAGAGGAAATGTACTTGGGACTGTCACAAAGCTTTATGAGCGGAAACTCATTCTCCTCTTTTTTGGCTGCTCTAACTTGTTGTGAACATCTCATCAGAATCGATTTGATAGAAGGAAACCTTAACAATGTTACCTGAAAAATAACAATTTTCAATAATGGCATTTTCAGAAGCCTGGACAGGAACAGCAGTGGGTGAGCCAGAGTGACTCAGGGCTGCTGATAAAGCCCCTGGCCACATCCGACTCGGCCCTGCTGATGCCAACGTGCTACTGAGGACCAGGTAGGATGACATATGCCTGTCCTCCAAATTCTGGAAAGGGCCATCAGGTCTGATCACAACAGCCACCCTGGGCTACACCCTTGAGTCTCGCTGCCCTAAAGAGATACTAGTAACTTTAGAGAATGCAGGGAACATGGAGAGGCTGGGCGAGGTGGCTTATGCCTGTAATCCCAGCACTTTGAGAGGCGGAGGCAGGCAGATCACCTGAGGTCAGGAGTTTGAGATCAGCGTGGTCAACATGGTGAAACCCCATCTCTACTAAAAATATAAAATTAGCCGGATGTGGTGGTATGTGCCTGTAATCCCAGCATCTTGGGAGGCTGAGACAGGAGAATCACTTGAACCCGGGAGGCAGAGGTTGCAGTGAGCCGAGATTGCGCCACTGCACTCCAGCCTTGGGTGACAGAGCAAGACTCCGTCTCAAAGGGAAAAAAGAGAATATGGTGGCACTGAGAGGAAAATATCGATGTCATCTAGGCAAGTCCCCTTTACATGAATTCCATGGCTCCAGCAGGCATGTCAGCCTCCCCTTAAATGCTTCTGGGGGTGGAGGGCCACCCAGACGTCCTAGCAAACACATATTTCATTCTGGAGCAATTTGCAATACTGAGCAATGCTTTCTAAGCTTCTCCTTGTAATTTAAGCCCTTTGAGGGTCCTTATTCTACTCTCCAGAGTGGCTGGGGAATGTTAGGCCAAGGAGGCAGCTTTCAGCAATTTGTTAGCCTGGTTGAGTAGGGAAGGAATTTCTTTTTGATGTGGGATAAATACCTCAGCTATAATTTTGGACTGAGGGGTCTAGAAAGGAGGGGGACACAGGTTTTTCAAGCCAAGAGATCTGTTTACAAAGAAGCATCTAGCACTACACAATTAATAATAAATAGCAGCTAAGGCCTGACTGCTCTGTATGTGCCAGTTGCTGTTCTAGACGCATTATGTGTATTGACTAGTTTAATCCTTCCTATAACCCTGCGATGCACAATGCTATTATTATACCTATATTATAAATGAGTTACTTAAGGAGCAGAGCAGTTGAATAAATTGTTCAAGTTCATAGACTAGCAAGTAGTGAACTTGGGATTCAAATCTAGCCAGGGGCTGAGGCCGGTCCCCTTTCTATTACATTATATGGCCGCACACAACAGCAGGGTTTCCACTGTCCTGCTGCCCACAGCCCTGGTACTGACCCAAAGGCCCTGACCTGTTTCATGTTCAACATTCTGTCTTGCTCCTCATCTACTCAGACTTATTTTCTCTATTAGGATTTGTCCCCTAACCCCAATTCCAGACCCTCTATGGCCTTTGCTTCCCATCTTAACTATGATTCGTAATTTCTTATGCTGTTTCTGACTTCTCTGGATAGCAAATACACAGATCGCATCATGGATATCAAGTAAATACAGAAAGTTCCATTTCTCACTCATCTTTTCTACCAAGAATCCTACCTGCTTTTCTACCAAGAATCCTAGAAGTTTCCAGAACATGAAAAGGTAGCGCTGACATGCTGGGAGCTTTGCTTAAAGTCATTGTGAAAATGATCTCCATTGCATTTCGTCTAGCTGGCAAGCACACCCACCAATGCGATGCTATGAAGACTCACTGAAGATTTAATACAATGCTCAGTAAGGGCTGGCTGCTCTGGGTAGCTTTTCTGTAAGAGCCATTTGCACCAGTCCTGAGAGAAGTAAGTAGTCATGGGATAGAGTGCACCAACACCAGAAATATCGAAAGATATTCTAATGTTTTAAGGTTAGGAGCAAGCTCTTATGTGACAAGCACCATGAGGCAGGCTGCTCTAAGTTCCTGACTGGGACTGTCTGGAACCTGCACAGGTACCTTCACTCCATCCAGTACAGCCTTGATGACCCCCTTCACAGTCGTCACCATCTCCTTGTCTTCTGAGTTCACACCTTCCAGCATCACTTGGTCAGACCAGCGAATGAGGTTGGCGAGACTTTGGTACACTCGGCTATGGCACGAAGAGAGGGCTGAGCTACAGGGAAGAGAAGAATGGAAAACAAATCTAAAGCATGACCATCGCTTAGGACAGAACCAGCTTCTTGGTGACTAGGGTGTGTTTCTCCGTCTTTCTTTTTGCAAAATCCACACCACCTTTCAATAAGCAAACTTCTCCCATGAGCCTTTTTCCTTACATCCAACAAAGATTTTGTGGAGCTTTATATTCTAATCTGCATTACAAAATTTGTTTCATTTCCCAAATATAACATTACAAAAATTCTACCAAGATAGTTAAGATGCTTTTTCAAACTTCACATCCTACTACAGGATTCTGTTCACATTTCTCAAGGAGGGCCCCATCTTCCCCTCCTTCTAGCTGCTAACCACTAGACTAGGTCCAAGCAGTGCATACTTATTGTTAAGAATTAGAATAAAATCTATTTCAGATGTGCCACAAGGAGCCAACAGGTTTGTGGAATTTTAACAGTCATGAGCTCAAACAGGTCTGTAGTTTATTAGAATTCCTCCGTCACAAGCCCAGCTTCGTCATCCTCCGCACTATAACTATGAAACGTCAGGAGCGCATGAATAAAGACTATTTTGAGAATAGCAAATCAGGGGCAAGGGGGCCTGCAATGGAGGTGGGGACGTGAGGGTGGGAACGCAGGTGAGTGTGTTTGTGTGTGTGTGTGTGGCATCACACTACCAACTACACTGTGATGCCAGCACCCACAAACAGAAGCCCTGAGTGCCTCAATGATTGTACAGTAGCAGCTAAATGGAGAATTTCTACATCTTCCACATATTTTTAAATAACTAAAGATAATTTTCCCTAGGAATTGTGGAAAGGATTATTTTTCCATTTCAAACATTATGCATTATAACAGGTGAAGAACAAAAATACAGAAAATTTATGTGCTGCACTCTCCTCTACTCCAGAAAAACCTCAAAAACCCCAAAATGATGCAGACATTTAGGAGCCAAAGATATAACTCTGAGGAAAATATATACTATTGTACGATATGATTAAAACAGGTTCTAAAAACAAAACCATTTAAAACAAAAACATGAGCCAAACAGTGCTTTAATGAGAAGCTCTTCAGAATCAGGTAAGGAGAAAACAATTTTTACAAGGGATCTAAAGTTTCCACTTAGCCAGGAGTTCCACTCTGCATGTTCCAACAGGAGAAAAGGGTCAGCAGGAATGAAAGCAAAATTCTCATGTCCCATTAGAAACAAACAAACAACATTCCCAAAGGAGCCCTGAGAAAGCCAGGATTGGGCTGTTGAAGGAGATGATACGGGTGAAAAGTATTTGTTGTTGGAACTATTCTCTTAGGAAAGAGGATGGCGGGGGGGAAAACAAAGAGCCTACAGTCTCTCCTGAATTGGACCAGGGCTGACCTTATCCTGCAGGGGAATGTGCTTCTAACAGCTGGACCTTGCTCTACTTCCCGGCAAGGCCAGGTGAGGCCTCTTGAAAGAAGCCTGCTGCCTTCCCCTGATGTGCTATTGGAGGATTCCACTGAAGAAAGCATCTCACTGTTACAGGGCTGGCAACAGTAGGGTAAAAGGGGGGAAACACTGTCATTCACTACTTCCTTCCTACCTGCACTGGATGCTAATGTTTCCCTGAAGGTGCTGGAATTATGTCCAGCCTTCCTGTCATTAGCTTAGAAGCAGAATATTTCTGTGTTAAGGGGCTAAGACATAAGAAAGAAGGAGGGTTGAGGACTATGAAAATGCCACCTGAGGCGCAGCTGCTGGCTCCTTTCCACAATGGAGCAAAGCCCTCTGTGTGTGAAGACTGTGAGTTTTGCTCTCACATGGGCCTTTGGGTGGTGCCTCACCCAGGAGAATCCTCCATTCACAGCTCAAGCTAAGAGCCAGCTGCTTGTTTGAGGTCAGCTTATCACTGTCCCAGGAACCCAGGTTAGGGCAGCAAAGGGCCTGCTTGCGAGGACCCGCCCCACCTAAGAAACAAGAAAGGATCTTCCCGCTCACAAAATGCACTTAGGGAGGGAAGAGAGAATGCAAAGCATTTAAAAGGAGCGTCTGAGGAAGTCTTTCCAATCACTGCGGGAGATCAAAAAACTACTACCACTAGCCTGGAAGAATTTCAGAAGGAAAACCCCTTCAATGGGATTAAAGGACTACCAGAAAACAAACCATATTTCACAGGTCCTTACAGCCATACCCAGGCACTTCCCATTTTCTCCTCTAGGAAACAGTTATAGACATTCAATATCATTTAAGAGCCACCCCTCAACAGACAAAAAAATACCCTGCCATTATCATGTGACTTGACCAATTCTCACCCAGGGTTTGCAGGTGACCCCCAAGCAGAGCCCTGGCTCCAGGAAGCAACACTCCCAGCAGCAACATACTCTGGGTGTGAGGGTCCAGGGGACACTATCCTGGACTCTCCCAAAGAGGCTCAGTGCCTGAGGGTGCAGGGTGAAGTGATCAGTCCCCTCTTCCCACTGTTTGCCATCTTGTCCACGCTCTAGGACGTATACCCTCTGCCCATGACTGCCCGAGTGGCCGCCCTCCTGTCCCTGGGGCACAGCAGGCCCAGTGGCCTCAGCTCCTTTGCTCTTGTTCTCCTGCCTCCACTGCCAATCCAATTACTGCCTTTCCCTCAGGTCGCGCTCCAGTAACTACTCATCCAGGAGGTTTCATCAGACCAACTAAAACACCCGTTAACTCTCCCTTCTTCAAATTCCAACAGAGCTTCCTCTGTACCATAAAATAAGCGCTTTCTCATAGAACAGAGGGAGCTGATTTGTTTCAACTAGGCTTTAACTCTTCCAAGGTAGAGACCACTACCTGAGACTAGGTCCACAAGAACATTTTCTATAAGGCCATTTACATATCTGACCACGGCAGGATGTCAGGCACATTTGCTCCCAGGAGCCCAGCACTGAACCCTTCTACGAGCTGGCACTGGACTGAATCTGGGAAAGATAGAGTGAACACAGGCACGCCCTGCTTCATCTCCCTCACCAACCAGCGCCAGCCAGCGAGCTTCTGGCCAAAAGGCCACAATCTCCACGGGTCAGCTGAAACTCCAGGGTGGAAGCCCCAGGGCAGAGAGTTTCTTGTAAATAAAGACACTATTTGCTTTATCCCCCAGAAGAAGAAAACTATGAACTTCATTGCCAAGTTCTGAAAGCAGTTCATAAAAGCTTAGCCTCATGGGGCTAAATGAACACTAAGTCATCTTGGGGAATTGCGACAGAGAAGCATTTATCCTGAACAGGTACCATGGAAGAAAAACAAAAAATGTGCCAGCCTCTTCAGAAAAAGCTCCTGCCAGACTTTCATTTAAGATTACATTTGGTCCTGTTTTTCTTTTTATATTTAACAATAAACACAGGACGAGCTGCTAGCTAACCTTTAAGAGGAAAGTGCACGCCAGCAATAAAAGCGTTACCCAACAGAAGCTTCTTGGGGCAAAGGCTGGCTCCGTGTCCCCTGCAGGGAATGCCTGTAATTTTATGTTGCTTCAGCATCTGTTTTAAAACATGTTTAGCCTTCTCATACCAGAAGTAGGGCTCACGAACCCTCAACACGGTTTCTAATACTACATCCCACCCGACTGGCTCTAGCTGGTGACCAGAGACAGAAACACACAGGTCTCTCTCCCGGCCAGTAGGCTGGCTCCTGGCTTACCTACTGTTCCTTTAAACAGACCAATTGCCTGAGAACTTCAAGTAACCACCTCTTAGTCACAGGCCTCGCCTCCTGAACTCGTGCCTGATTGCTTTAAACCCACCAATTAAAGCTCCCTGCAGGAGGCTTGTTTGGATAAGGCCAGCTTGGACCCAATAACAACAATAATGGCGCTGGTCCATAGGGTCCCTTCTCTCTCCCAGCTTGTGCTTCCTCACCTCCGTGTGTGGCCTCCGGGCTTCTGTGTAAATCCCCAAGGTCTAAGGTACTAAAAAACTCTTAACTTTTCAGCCTGTAATCTGGCCCCTGATAGTGAAGCCTGCGAAGAGTCTCATACAGGTGGAAGCCCTGCTGGTGCTCTTTACGCCGGGCCTCTGGTGATGACTGGAAACAGTAGCTTCCAGCTGATAGATACATTCCAAACAAGCTCTTGCCACATCCAGTGAATGCAGGCTCCATGTTTGGGAGGTGTCCTGGCTTGACATAGTTAAGTGCTGCGCTGCCCATGCTCTAACAGGGACTTCCCCACCTACCTCTCTTGACCCAATCATTTAAGGAGCTGGACACTGATAGGAATGAGTGGACATGTTAGGTGACTCAGGGCATCAGGAGAAATGTATCCAAACCAGTGTGATTACTGCCAATGAGCTAAAGCAAAGAAATGACCATAAACTTACACTGTGGCCACATCCCTAGGGATGGCAGAGATGTGTCCTGGGCTTCAGGAGTAATAGTGACCTCAATTTTGGGATGGCATCAAGGGAGAGCTGTGGGGGGATTGGTTGGGGGAAGGAGGACGGGTAATGGAGTCCTTTTCCTGATTGTTCCTAGAAATCTTGAGCTTTCAGTGCCCCCAACCAAGATGCTTCTAAGGCTTCCATTGCTCTGACACAGCCAAGGACTTCAGAGCCACTCACCTGTGCTGAATTCGAGGGTCGCTCTGCACCAGGGGTAAGATGGCCTCCAGCACCTTGCTGGCTGACCCTGGAAGCATCTCCAGTACCTTCTTATCAATTGCCATTTTGTCCACAATGGTCTTAAAGTAGCGCAGGGCACTGACAACTTCCTTCTCTTTCTCCTCCAGCCAGCTCAGGTTCTGAAAGGAGATGTCAAGCATAAGGAGGAGGAGAGAGATGAAAGGGAGCCATTTTGAAAAAATAAAAGAACATTTTCTTTAAACCAGCCTGAGCTAGAGGGGAATGAAAAGGCTCTTGCTATAGAAACCAAGCCAGATCATTTTTCTAAGGATTGTAATCAGGAGACGGAGGCTAGAGCTGAAGGAAGAAGAAGGGGGCTTGGACCAAGAAAGGTCATTCAGAAATTTCTCAATTCCCTTCCCGGACCTTGAGGTCTTAGAAACCACTTCTCCTCCTGTCTGTCCTCATCAGCCACACTGACACACCACCACTAATCCCATTAAGTAGAGTGAAGACTAATTTGCTGATGCCTGGGAGAAGCAACAGTCAAGGCCCATGGTCCATCTGGATCCTGTAAATCACATCCAGAAACTCCAGGCTTTTGTTTTGAAGATCTGAGGGACTATGTAAGACTGGTCTGACGCATGAGGCGCCGAAACCCATTCCCTCAGGACTCCTCACTAGGTTCCCAGATTGTTTACCCCCATGAGGCCCCCACTCAAGGAAATGATATGCTACTCATAAAGGGCCTGGAAGCTCCCAGGGCTAGAAGGGGTAGGAAGTTTGAGGAGAAAACGCAGAAAAGCCAGAGCAGATGACAGTGATTCTCAAGATCCAATCGCTACTCATGCAGTGGGTGCTAACAGCACTCATGGGCCCTCTGCTCCTGAGAGAAGCCCACCTGCGAGAAAGAAAATACAGAGCCCTGCACTTTCCAGTGTTGAAGCCACAGCCCCAAGCTTTTCTCCCTGACTACGGGAGGCGTTGGATCCAGTTAGTGGGTCTACACACCCCTTTCATTCTTCTCTCCAATTTCCCCTTGACTTGCCCTGATGTCAGTGATCCTGATCTCAGCTGGCTGGCAGGGAAGGAGGCTCAGAGTAATCTACAGAAATGGAGTCTCTGAACTGTCTGGTTTGGGAGGCTGTCCTTTAAAAAAAAAAAAAAAAGAGTAGTCTACGGAATGGATAAATCCCAAATGGACAATGTACTCAAGCAGTCGACTACATGTCCAGGGCAAATTAAGAGGGGTATGTATGAGGTAAATAGCTACCTGCAGGCTCTCAGAGGTCAAGAGGATGTAAATAAAAACAACTGAGAGAAGAAGATAATTTCTAGAAAAAAGTTGATTTAAACAATATGCATATGCAAACAAATGGCAGAAATTAATAAAAAGTGCTTATGGTTCTGAACACTAGCTCTTTTCTTCCAAAATAGTGCAGGTTGGCCAGGTGCGGTGGCTCACTATTATAATCCCAGCACGTCGGGAGGCCAAGGTGGGTGGATCACTTGAGCCCAGGAGTCAAGACCAGCCTGGGCAACATACTGAGACCCCGTCTCAATTAAAAAAATAAAATAAAGTTTTAAAAGTGCAGAATATCATTTTAAATATAAAAATGTTCAACAGTGGAGGCTTCTATTTCATGGGATTATCAAAAGAAAAATATATAAATGGATGCTATAACCAAGTAAGTAGCTACTTTAGTCAGACAATGTGCAAAAGACCCCGTCATTTCTTTCATCGGGTCTTTCCCAAAAGGTGTCCTACACACCAGAAGATACGATTCTCCGGTGGTGGGGGAAGTGCCCCTTCCTCACCCCATCCCTGGGTCCTGCACCCTGGCTTTATTTCTCGTTTTACTACCTGACAGATTTGTTTACGGTCTGTTTCCAAGAGGCTGGGTGCTTGCTTCTCCACCTCATGGACAAGAGCTCTCTGCTTCATGTCCCCTGCCTGGGGCAGGGAGGAACCTGAGTGTGAAGGAGTCGTGGTGCCGAAAGATCAGATGTGCCTAAAGCCACGCTTAGCCAGGCAAGAAGAGGCCTATGACAGTAACACTGCCACCTTAGCACATCAGAAAGTGCTGGAGGCCAGCAATGATGAAATTTGGTGAGGAACAGGAAACATCTGAAGAAAATGTGTCATCAGGTTTGCTGGGGAGAAAGTGGCTAATCTGAAGATGGGAGGCACTCGAAAGCAGCAAGGCACTTTAGAGCAGAGAGTTTTTCTGTCATTGTAGAGAGATCACATCAGCCATTTAAAAGTGAGGCTGCCCTGGACTCCTCCTAAAGGAGCCAACAATGTAGCACAGCCAGGCTGCCTTCATTAACTGAGATTCCACTCCCAGAATTTAATGGCCTCTGGGTGTTGTGCATTCTCCAGCCCTTCAGCTGTCAAACCAGGCTCCGTGTGAATGCAGCAAGCAGTCAGAGCTCACAGCCGCACACCCACACCCAGCACTGGTTCAGAGCGGGGACTCCATATTTGGCTTTGCTGAAACTGTCTTGTTGCATAACCTGAGGGCAGGTGTGTTCATCACCTGTGCACCCATCCTGCTGTGGGGGATGGGTTGCCATCATTGGTCCACATAAGCCTGGAAACTAAATGAGGCTGTCTGTGTCTGGGGATGGCTTAGATACAGGGCCAACTGCTGGGCTTTAAGCTTGTCACCCACAAAATGGGGAGAATAGCATCTTCCCTATGTAACTAAAGAGGTAACTGGGGAGACTGAATGAGAATGCATATGGGAGTAGTTCACAACATTTAACAGGCACTAGAGCAACACTGGAGACCATGTACCTGCCAATAACAAACAAAGAGGACCTGGGATGGAAACATCTGAAAGGGGAGAAAGAGGCCAGATCACAGCTGCCACTCACTGGGGACATCGAGGCACCCACTGTGCTAGGTATTTTATGTAGGCTGTTTTATTTAAAGGTTACAACCATCGTGTTAAGTGGATACTATTATTTCACAGGTGGGGAAACTGAGGCTTGGCGGGATGCGGGGGAGGTTAAGCAACTTGCCCAAGGCCACACAGAGGTAGGGACAGAAATGGAATTTGAACTTGGTTTATCTGAGTCCAGAGCCTGGAAAGATGGAGAGGAGAAGAAAGAAAGACCAGATCAGAAATGTGCTGAAGTAAAAAAGTTTACTTGAGATCCTCTGGTCTAAAGATCTCATTTAACATACGAGTAAAATAAGACCCAGATGGCAGAGGTGGACAGAAAACCCCCATTGCCTTTTCTGCCCCGTGGGCCATGCTCATTCTGATGCCCAGGCTGTGGCTCCACAGCCATGTGCTGCCACAAAAGACGGGGGAGAGGGTGAGGAAAATTGGCCCTCCTCTCCAGAGACTTCTCTCCCCACAGCCGAGCAGCGGCTGGGACACCCCAACTTGCCCTGTCACTCCTTGTCCCATCTGCAGCCCTGGTGCCCCCCTTCTCCACAGTAATGCAAGCCTCATTTCCACACTATAGGACAGTGTGCCCTGAAAACTTGGGTTAAGCTGGGGAGTGAGCGGGAGGGCAAGTCACAATCAGTATAATAAAAACTATAATTGCAGTATTTAAAAAAATGGCAATGCAACATTATTCTCCATTAGACCAGAACAGTGAGGCCTAGTAAGAAGAGAACTCCAAATCACTACCTGCCACCAGGATGTCCGGCAGCAGCATCTCCCTGCTTCTATTTCATCCTAAGATCTGAAGAGCTGAAAGGGAAAGGCTTTCAGGAATCCACTCAAGAGCCCTTGGATCCAACCTCTGTCCAAATGCCCACACAGATGGGGCACTGACATGTCCCAGGAACCCCTGCTCGCTGCTAATTGTAATTATACCTTTGGACTCCCAGAGTGTGGCTAAATTTTCTCTACCACTTTAACACTGCAGCTCATTGCTAGATTTGTTAAAAGGTTGCAAAAAAGTTTAGGAGTTCATCGCAACGTACTTTGAATTTTTAAATTCACTAAGAAGATGCAAGAGACTGCTAATATGGAATCAGTCTGGGAAGACAACAGAATATAGTGAGAAAAACAGATTTTGATTAAGAAAATGTGCACCAGGGCCAACACTGTCTACACGGTGTGAGTAATAAAAGCTTCCTCACAAAGTCATGGTGAGGAGGAAGTAAGACAGCATGTGTGAAACCACCCAGGACAGGGCTGGGGCCAGGAGGACTCCTCGGGAAGTGGTAGCGAATCTGAATCTGTACTTTCATCTCCTGGCACTTCCATTTCCCTCATATTTGAGCAGGGAAAGCCAGGCTTATGACCTGAAGTAAAATAAGGATGGATGTAGTCACTTCCTAAGTGGTAAGCAAGCTAATGAATAATAAACGAGGGCAGCAGATGACAGACCCACTGCAAGGTTTCTTGGACATAATCCTCTAAGTCCACATGCTCTGGCAGGTTTCTCAATGCTTCTGGTTCTGTCCATGGGCCTCCACGAAGCAATAGGTTTGCATTTACTTGTCCCATGCAGGTGGCTTGGGACAGAGCAGAGTCATCCAGCCATTCCTAATGGGCAATGACCAAAAAGGGGATAACACTCCTCCTTGGGTGAAGATCACACCTACAGCTCCTTCCTACAGAACAGGTTTCTCAGCCTTGGCACTACTGACATTTTGAGGCAGAGAATTCTTTGTTGTAGGGGAGCTGTCCTGTGTATTGTAGAATGTTTAGCAGCCTCCCAGTCCCTACCCACTAGAAGCCAATGACATCTGCTTTGCCTTCCTATGGCAACAACCAAAAATGTCTCCAAACATTGCCAAATGGCCCCCGGGGTTTACAGGTACCCCACTAAATGAGGGGTACTTTAGCACTGAATTTTTCTCCATGACCTCTCTTTGAAAAATAAATAAAGAGGAGAAAATCCTGGCTGGGTGTGGCGGCTCATGCCTGTAACCCCAGCACCTTGAGAGGATGAGATGGGTAGACCACTTGAGGTCAGGAGTTCGAGACCAGCCTGTCCAATATGGCGAAACCCCGTCTCTATTAAAAATGCAAAAATTAGCTGGGCGTGGTGGTGGGTGCCTGTAGTCCCAGCTACTCAGGAGGCTGAGGCAGGAGAATTGTTTGAGCCTGGGAGGCGGAGGTTGCAGTGAGCTGAGATTGCACCACTGCACTCTAGCCTGGGTGACGGAGTGAGACTCTGTCTCAAAATAAACAAACAACAAAACAAAACAAAAAACCAACAATAACAACATCAACAACAAAAGCGGGGGGAATCCCAAGAATTGAGTGGCCGAACAGTTTCATATCAGAGTTCACTAGCAGAACAAAGTTGTCAGTAAATCATTTTGCTCTAAACTGCCTGGACTAGTGTTGGATGACAATTACACTCTCCTTGTAGTTAATACTCAGCTCAGCTATAACAGGTTACTAAACAGATTGTAATAAAAAATAACTGTGGCACAGATCAGATCGACTGTATTACTCTTCTTCAATCTGGAATTTAGATCAATCTGGCAAACACTGACTGTTCCCCTCTTGTCAGCCACCTTTTGTTAAAAGAGGGGGCAGGAAAAGCTATTTTTGAAAAAAAGGCTTTTGGATTTAAGACCTTTATTTTCCTCCACTTTTAACTAAAAGTGTAGGATATTACGCTGGTCAAAATAAAAACCAAAAATAGATGAATTGCAAAATTCAAGAATTATGTATTTAAATAATAGGCTAGCGTTTACCGGCTGCATCAAATTGATGGCTGTGATGGTAGTTCTGCTACATATAAATTATACTTCGGATAATCACTAAAGAATTAAGAATATCTGTCTACAAGGTTTGTTTTATTTTACATTGCAAGTTTATTTTTGCTTTATTTATTTATTTTTTGGAGACAGAGTCTCATTCTGTTATCCAGGCTGGAGTACAGTGGCACGATCTTGGCTCATTGCAACCTCCGCCTCCCGGGTTCAAGTGATTCTCCTGCCTCAGCCTCCCGAGTAGCTGGGACTACAGGCGCCTGTCACCATGCCTGGGTAATTTTTTTTTTTTTTTGTATTTTTAGTAGAGATGGAGTTTTGCTATGTTGGCCAGGCTGGTCTCAAGCTCCTGACCTCAGGTGATCCACCCACCTCAGCCTCCCAAAACACTGGG
Organism: Cheracebus regulus; assembly: GCA_963574635.1. NCBI lineage: Eukaryota > Metazoa > Chordata > Mammalia > Primates > Pitheciidae > Cheracebus > Cheracebus regulus. The sequence goes on along the minus strand of CAUYQU010008348.1, from coordinate 62,247 downwards.
ATTACAGGCATGAACCATGGCACCTGGCCTAATTTTATTTTTATGTAATGAGTTGGGATTAATAATTAAATTTGTGTAAAAATTCTGTCTTTCATAAGAAGGAAATGTAGCGTCTCAATAATTCAGACTGACACTGGATAACCTGCATTCAAATCTTGACTTCACCACCTTTTTGCTGTGTAACTTTGGATAAATGCTTAATATTTCTATAAATCCAGTTTCTTTTTTGGCAAAATAAGATTTCACACGTCAGGGTTGCTATGAAGATAAGTCAGAAGACATGTGTAAAGCACTCAGTACTGGGCCAAGAAAAGGCTCAATAAATATTAGGGACACAGGTGTCCGTGGCTCTGAGGGCACTGGTTATGTGGCGGTCTCACTGCACTCCATCAGCCTTGCGAGATGGCTAAGAAAGCACTCTAAGGCGTCAGAAGCCTTTCCCCTACTAAACTATTCAGATCATCTTAGCAATTCAAGGAACAGCTGGTCTTGAGATGAGACTTGCCCACATCCCCCAGAACCCGCTGGACCCAAGCAGCACACCCAAACCAACCCCAGAAAGAATCCCTGAGCTTTTGCCACAAAGCTGTCTCCAAAGATCATGGGACCTTGCATAAACTCTCACTTTTATCCAAGGTCCCTTGGATTCTTTCCTGAACAACAGCCCACAGTCACCACCCAGTTGAACATAATAATAGTGCAATAGATTTTTTTTTTCCATCCCCAAAACCATGGACCAGGATTCTGCAGTAGAAGGCAAGGCAAACCCAATTGTTCTTAATGTTACACTGACCTTCTGCCTTTGAGACCTGGAAGCCACAGCACTGGTGGACATAAATTCTACTGCCTGCTGCTCCAGATCCAAGGGGAGAGGGTAGCCCTCTGGTAGAAATCTGTCTGTTGCCTCCTGGAAGAGAGGAAACCTGGATTCCTACAGAGCTTGAAATGGCTGTTTGAGGCTGAAGGGAGGGGTTGATGAAAATCAATAGCTGTTTCAACATATCTGGCTCGACTGGCCCTGCAGAGGCCACTAACTCTTGAGGACATCTTTGGCTGGGTCTGAAGGGGTTTGTACGTTTCAGAGCACAGGTCCTAAAGCTGAATGATGGATGTTCTGGACATCAGAGTTCCCTGTGTTTGAGTGTGCGCCAAGGCGACGTAGGGAACTGCAGGGCAGGAAGCAGCAGCCTGGAGTGTGAACATGATGTGCTGAGCTGTTTTAAATGCCCAGAGGATGACACAGCTGGAAAAGGAGAACTGTCCTAGCCAACTAAGCTTGGCTGACTAACATGGCAAGCACTCACCATCCTAATGGTTCTTGTTTACAAGGACACCAAAGGTCCTGCCCATGGAACGCTATGAAGTAGGTGTGATGCACTGAAAGCTGAATCCCCAGGAAGGGGAACGTACAAATCACACAAACTCACACTGCTCGAAGCAGGTGAGGCCAGGAGAACACCTAGTGAGAGTCAGCTTACTTTGTTCACAGGCTTCTCTGGAATCTTAATGGACACCTCAGCTGGTTTTCCCTTCTTCGATGGTGTTCTCTTGATTTTGGGTGAGTGGAATTTGTCCATCAGCTTCATGGTGAAGGAAGAGAGATGAGAACGCTGAGAGTCTGAAAACAAAGAGGGTACTGACTGTTAGACAGGACAGGAGTGAGAAGAAGCTACGGTTCGTGGACCTTTTTTTTTTTTTTTGAGATGGAATCTCACTCTGTCACCAGGCTGGAGTGCAGTGGCGTGATCTCAGCTCACTGCAACCTCTGCCTCTCGGGTTCAAGCAATCTCCTGCCTCAGTCTCCTGAGTAGCTGGGACTACAGGAGCATGCCACCACGCCCAGCTAATTTTTGTATTTTTAGTAGAGACAGGGTTTCACCATGTGGTCAGGATGGTCTTGATCTCCTGATCTCGTGATCTGCCCACCTCAGCCTCCTAAAAGTACTGGGATTACAGGTGTGAGCTACCATGCACGGCCCACTGACCATCTGTGGAAATGAGCAATGTCCCCAAACCCATTTTTTTCTTGGCTGTCCAGAGTTTCAAAGGAAGGGACGTATGGATCCATTACAAAACATTTCTGCTTACATGCTTCAAGCTTTGCAATTTTCAGCAAGGTTGGGTTGCTGAGAATTGTGGAAATCAAAGGCAGTCCAAATAAATATGGAAAGAAAACTTGCAAATATTCCCAAGTGTCCTTACAGAGTTTGCCTGATGATCTAACCAACATCCAAGGGAGCTGGCTAAGAAGAACGAACACCCAGTCAAATCACAGTTGTGCAGGATGTGAGAACTGGAAAGGAACCTCCCCCCTTTTTTTTTTTTGAGATGGAGTTTTGCTCTTATTGCCCAGGCTGGAGTGCAATGGTGCAATCTTGGCTCACCGCAACCTGCGAGGAAGGCCCTTTTGGATCAACCTCTTCATTCTTTAATTTAGGAAACTGCAACAAGTCACATGTGCAAGGCTCCAGAGTTAGCAGCGGTGACTGAACTAGAAGTAAGGTGTTTAACACCCTCTGGGCTGTGGTGAAAGACTGAATTACTCGCCCCAAAGACCAGGAATTAAGACTAGGACATCTGTTCTCACCACTCCTATTTGACATTGAACTGGATCAGACCTAGTAAGAGTTAAAACTGTAAACCTCTCTGAAAAAAACAGGAGTTTTGTGACCTTGAATTTGACTATGTTTTCTTAGATACAAAACCAAAAGCACAAGTGACAAAATAAAAAATAGAAAGTTGAACTTCATCAAAATTAACAACTTTTGAATTGCAAATACTACTACTAAAAAAGTGAACAAATCCACAGGATGCAAGAAAATACAGTCATGCGTTGCTCAAGGACAGTAATAAGTTCTAAGAAATGCATCATTAGGCGACTTGGTTGTACAAATGTCACAGAGACTCAAATGAACCTAGATGGGATAGCCTACTAAACACCTAGGCTATATGGTACAGCCCACTACTCTTGGGCTACACACCTGTACAGCATGGTACTGTACTGAGTACTGCAGGCAACTGTAATACAATGGTAAGTATTTGTGTATCCAACCATACCAAAATGTAGAAAAGGTACAGTAAAAATATAGTATAAAAGATTAAAAATTCCACCTGTGAAGGGCACTATCATGAATGGAGGCTGCAGGTCTAGAAGCTGCTCTGAGTGAATCAGCAAGTGAATGTGAGGGTCTAGGATACTACTGTACACCAAGGTAAACTTCATAACTATGGCACATTTAACCTATACTCAATGGATTTTTTAAATTTTCTTTATTACTAAGTTAACCTTAGCTTACTGTAACTTTTTTATTTATAAACTTTCAATTTTTAAAAAACATTTTTATTCTTTTGTAATAGCGTAAAATATACACACATATTACAGCTGTACAAAACATTTTTCATTTCTTTTTTTGAGAGAGAGTGTCACTCTGCTGCTAAGACTAGAGTGCAGTGGTGTGATCACAGCTCACTGTAGCCTTGAATTCCTGGGCTCAGGCATCTTCCTGCCTCAGCCTCTCGAGTAGCTAGTACTATATGCAAGTGCCACAATGCCTGGCTCATTTTTAAACTTTTTGTAGCAATGAGGTTTCATTACATTGTCCAGGTTGGCAAAAACATTTTCTTTATGTCCTTATTCTTTAAGCTTTTTTCTATTTTAAAAATTATTTTTTTACTTTTAAAACTTTTCATTAAAGACGAAGACAGAAGATGTTAATCAGCCTAGGTCTACAGGGGCAGGATCATCAGTATCACCATCTTCCACCTCCCCATCTGTCCCACTGGAAGGTCTTCAGGGCAGTAACATACAAGAAGCTGTCATCTCTCGTAATAACAATGCCTTCTTTTATAACACCTCCTGAAGGGCCTGTCCGAGGCTGTTGTACAGTTAACTTTTTTGTTTTTAGTAAGTAAAAGTATACTCTCAAATAATGACAAAAAGACAGGAGGACTGCTTGAGCCCAGGAGTTACAGGCTACAGTGAGCACTGCACTCCAGCCTGGGCAACAGAGTGAGATCCTGTCTCAAAAAAACGGTGGCGGTGGGGTGGACAAGTTCCCCGAGGACTGTACCTGTCTTGTTCACGTCTGTTTTCCCAGTGCTGACATGGTAGCTAGCCCATAGAAGATAATCAGTAAACATATATTCAACAAATGAACAAATCAACCAACAACAAAAATATCCTAGGAAGACGACGGCTTCTTTTAGTAACAGCAGAAAATACTTGAAATTGGCAGAAAATTAAGGAACAAAACACTGTCCTACGCAATGGAAAAATAAATACCTGGAGTTTTAAAAATAAAAAGCACTCCCTCTGTCAAGTTTTTTTCAGCAATTTAGTAGAACAAAATGAAACAAAACAAACCAAAACAACCCTCAGAATAAATAGCACCGCACCTCGTACTACAGGGCTCTCTCTCACTGTGTCTACTGTTGTTGCAAGTGTCTTAATAAGGCCAAAGTTCAATTCCTTTGTTAAAGACCTTCCAGGTGGCCAGGCAAGATCAGATTAACTATCTACCCTTTCCAAATTACCTAGGTACCCACTGCACTCTGGACCAGAGAGAAAGCCAGGGCCTGACCCGCATTCACATGTGGTCAAACCAAACAGTTTCACAGCTGTGTGCTGGGCAGACCTGCAGAAAGCCTGTCTTAGTCCCCAAATCAACAGGAAGCTGCTGCACCTGGCTAGCTCACCTGGAACAGCTCAACAGGGTCAGGAGGCTCTCAACAGCAGCCCTCCTATGCCAGCAGCCATCCCTGGCATTCAGGTGAGCTGGGACGGCGTGACTTCTCCAGCCCTCCTCTCTCTACCCAAGCAAAGTGGGTCCCATTTACAGTTTATACTTCTTTCTTTATACTTCATCACTTCATGTGATGCTTAAGAGGGTATGCACTGGTAGCCAGGCTTGGTGGTATATGCCTGCAGTCCCAGCTACTTGGGAGGCTGAGGCAGGAGGACTGCTTGAGTCCAGGGTTTCAGGACTGTAGTGTGCTATCATCGTGCCTATGAATAGCCACTGGACACTAGCCTGGGGAATGTAGCAAGAACCCATCTCTTTAGAAAAGCTTTTTAAAGAGGGGTGTGCACCAGAGTCAGAATGCCTGCATTAAAATACTTAGACGTCATCTCTCTAAATCTTTCCTTTGTCTGGAAAATGGGTGAGATAACATTATCCTTCCTGAGATGGTTGATGTGATATAGATTAAATGAGATACTGACTGTGAATAATGCAGTAAGGTATTTCACAAAATGCCTGGCACATGGCACCTGCTCAACATAAGGAGCTTGGAGGCAAAGCAAGCTTCATCAATTTCTAATTCTTATTTCCCAACTGCTTCTAGATCTTCATCCAGTTATTCTGTGGCACTGAACATTTAACTCACTATCCTGAGTAAATGAGGACCTTATAAATGCCCACTCTTCTCTTCCTTTGGCACTGAACCAGAAGTCTCAATCTAGCCTTTAGCCTATTACTCTACTGCCCTCTTTGGTTTAACTTGCCTCCTTGCATATGGATCCTACTGCTGTCTCTACCCCATGTCTTCTGATAGCAGCCCCACAGTGTCCTCTTCCCTCACCAGGCAGGTTCCCAAGTCAGATGGGCTGTCAGAGCAATTTCCTAATGCATGTGACTTCTACCCTGTTAAGTAAGCCCAAAAGCAGGGAAAGCAGACACAAATGGGGAAGTCTGGGCAGGATGCACGGGTTCTCTGGTGGTCAAAGATCTTCAGGCTGGGCGAGCCAACTTCCGCTTTCTCCACTGTCTGCCGACATGAAATGCTGTCTGGGCAGGCATGGGGCTGAGGAGCTGGCAAGATTCACAACTGCACCACCACGATCAGGGCAGAACTAGGGTAGAAAACTGAGGTGTGGAGGTCGATCACCAAAAAAACCCTTCCAAGTTCATGCAAGGGCACGGACCATCTAAGGGCACCTCTGCCTACCGCTGTTGACAGAACTCAGGAGGTTTATTATTGCACTCACAATTCTAGTCTGCCTTGGGCACTAGAAACCATGTCAGCTGGGAAACCATGTCAGCACCTACCAATAAATCTTCCTCCTCAGGGTATCAGCCTCAGAACAGCCAGCTCTAGCACAAGAAGCCATAAACCAGGCAGAGAGAAGAGATTCTTTCAAATGACAACCAACCTCATCAACGATGGAAATCGAGGACAGCACTAACTAGAACAGGATGTTTGTCACCTTCTTCTTGAAACCTTGGGTTAGCAGCACAGGCTTCAGTTGATCTTCAAGGTCATTCACACTATGCCTCTGAGTGTTGAGGAGGTTCTTTAATGCCTTGTGATAGCAGGGTGGGAGGAAACAACAGGTGACCTCACATGAACACTGCTGCTAGGGCAATCTCAACAAGGGCTCCAGGCACACAGACAGATAGATGCACTCTCCCTGCCCCAACTGTCTGGGGTGGAGGGCGATGCGAAGGCAGTGCTCCCACATGACTCCAGCGTCTCAGGCAGTGTCACCAACCACTCTCCTGCTATTCCCCTGCTTTTCACACTTAGGGAGTTACACTGCAGATTTTGTATATGTGCCTTTTTAGTAATTTTCTAGAACTGAAATTAAAACAAAAAATGTAAAGATTTCATGCAAATACATATACAAGTTATAGAGAATGAATAAAATCCACGCATCCACCATCTGGCCTATCAAACAGAACTTTCTGCAGCGATGGAGATGGCTGGTACCTGCACTAACACAAAAGACACTGGTGGCTACTGAGGCCTGATCGTGGCTGCTGTGGCTGAGGCACCGAACTGGGAGTTAACTGTGTAATTTAAACAGTCCCCGGGCTGATGACTGGCACACTGGACAGTGTCACTCGAGAAGCAGCTGGATTCCACTGGTGCCACCATGTGCTCTTCTGCAGCCACATCGCTTCCCGACGGGCAGCCCGACTCTGACTTTCAAACTTACCATCCGTTACTTTTCAGGATAGTTTATATCTGAAGACTATATCCTGATAAGACATATACACTGTCATTCCTAAGTTTGTGAACTTTACATAAGTGATGGCATATTGTAAAGATTCTGATGCTCTTGCTTTTTTCACTCAATAGCAGGCCTGATACTCAACCATGCTGGGTGTATCAGTGCTTTCATTTTCAATGCTGAGAAATTCCGTAGAATTTCATAATCCCAGCTTTATTTATCTGACCTCCTGTCAGTGGACACTGGGTTGCTTCCTGCATTTTTGCTTTCATAAACAATGCTGCTCATACGTGTCTCATATATGTCTCCTGGAACACATGTCAAGAGTCATCTAAGAGCAGAATTGCTGCCTTGTAGGGTACATGCCACATTTATTCTTACAGATATTGCAAAACAATTCTCCCAAGTGGCTCTCCCACTTTCCAGTCCCACTAGCAAGGTTAGGAGAGTCCAGATCACTCCACATTCCTCCCAGCACCTGGGCTGTCAGACATGCACACTTTCCCACATGGCCATGTCTAAGCAAGGACACAAAAGTCCCGCTTCACCTGGAAATGCCAAATGCTGTATTTTATTGTGAACTATCCAATCTGTGAGAGCAACTTCAAGTTCACCTGAACTTAGGAACATGAGGCCTCAGACTCTTGCTCTATGTGGCATTTACCCCAAGGTCAGAAACTCCCAATGACTAATCTGCTAGTCATTTCTTCTAAAGGAAGGGTGGCTTACATGAGCTCACAAACAATTTCTGTATAAATGACTGTGATGTTACCAACAGCGGCCACTTTCTTGGGCAACCATCGCAGGCTGCAGATCTGGCTGTCGGATGGATGTCCTTTTCTACCAAGAGAGAAAGAGGATGGGCTGGAGGAGAGGATGTAGCCTGCTCACAGAATCATGTCTCAACAGAAAACCAAACACAACAAAAACACACCAAAGCCAACCCAATTTCTTCCAAAGTGGTCTGCCAAGTACCAACATTTCATTCTTAAGATTTTTAACTTGCCCCTCGGCCAGGCTTAACGATGGTCTCTGCCTGTTGCTGACAAATGTGGCTATCAACTGGCCTTCTTTCTGTGTCACTTGTAGCAGCAGCTGGGATCCCAACTTAGCAGTGGTTTCTGTCTCAGCTTAATCTCTCAACAGGGATGGGGGTGGGTCTCTAAACATCGACCACACATGGGATCACAAAGTCAAGGGCAAGAGGGACAACTTTGAGGCAGCCAATCTTGAGAAACGCTGTGGCTGTTAATTCCCCATTCCCTATCTTATACTGGACTCAGAAGTAGAGCAATGGGAAGGAGTTAGAGATCAACAGTCCTTACTTAATCCAGTCTCCATTTTCCAAATACATAAAAAGGACAAAGGGAGTGGAGGTGTGACTGGGGACATTAGGAAAAGCTTTCTAAAGGTAAGGATTTCAGATTTTTTAAAAGTTCACTTGTCTAGGATTTTTGGCCTGCGATATAAAGATGGAGACAGAAGGCTGTGGGCATGGCGGGCAGCACATTGAAGTCTGTGTTGTTTTATGGTTTTGTTTTGTTTTAAATCTATTTATTTTATCTTGAGATCAGGTTATGAGACTGGCTAATTTTTATATTTTTGGCGGAGACAGGGTTTTGCCATGTTGCCTAGGTTGGTCTTGAACTCCTGGGCTCAAGTGATCCTCCTGCCTTAGCCTCCCAAAGTACTGAGACTACAGGTGTAAGCCATCATGCCAGGCCTGTGTGTCTTTGTTTTAACTTGAGCTCAGCCACTAACCTGGGCAAGGTTTTCACCCAAGCCTTGGTTCCTGAACTAGAGAAAAGGCACAGCCACAGACCCAGCTCATTCCAGGTTAATGGGGATTAAACACGACCGGTGTGTAAAGCGTGTAGCCAAGGACCTGCTATATAGCAAATACTTAATAAATGGCAGCTATTATTGTCATGTGATAACCTCACCAGGTCTCTGCCGACACTTAAAAAGGCAAAAGCTAAAAATAACCCCAGTCTAGTCAAGCCAAAAGCAACCTGGAGTTACATTTTTCTAATGACTTTCACATTAAAAAGATCCCCTGTCTTACTTAATATAGAACTATTCCTGTTAAAACAGAGGGAAAACAATATTTGAAGTTTTGCAATTCCAAAGGGTCTTTTGCCATGAAAATCTGTTCCTACTACCCAATTGTTCAGGGAAGTCTGCTGGATATTTATGACACTGCTAATGGAAATATTAAGCCTATCTTTTAAAAAATTTTTCAGTCTCATTATAAAAATCCAAGCACTGTAAAAATATATATTGTAGAAGGTAAAAATTTCTCATAACTCCACATACAGTAGAACTATTTTTTTCACTTTTTTTTTTGAGATGGAGTCGCATTCTGTCAACCTGGCTGGCGTGTAATGGCGTGGTCTTGGCTCACTCCAACCTCCATCTCCCAGGTTCAAGCGATTCTTCTGCCTCAGCCTCCCAAGTAGCTGGAACTACAGGTGCCCACCACCACACCTGGCTAATTTTTGTATTTTTAGTAGAGACAGGGTTTCACCATGTTGGCCAGGCTGGTCTCAAACTCTTGACCTCGTGATCCACCTGCCTTGGCCTCCCAAAGTGTTGGGATTACAGGCGTGAGCCACTGTGCCTGGCTTTCACATTTTTTTTTTTCTTAAACAACAAGCCATTGTGGGCATTTTCCCATGTGAGTACAGTTAATGGTTGCATGATGCTCTGCTGGACGGCGACCACAGTGTATTTAGGTAGTCAGGCCCCCAATGAATAGATTCTAACTTCTGCTCTTCAAACAATGCTGCGTTGATAAACACCCTCATGCTGGCCGGTCTGCGCCCTTGTATGATGAGATGAGACAGACTCCTAGGGATGGAGTTGTTAGGTCTAGAAGATGAGCACCGGGCGCTTGATGATATTGTCCCCAAACTGCCCCACACTGAGCAGAATGCTGCCAGCAGTACCTGCCCCAAAGAGTGGGGCCCTGGATGGTGGCAGAAGGGGTGAGGCACAGGAGGGAGTCTGAGCCCCAGAGCCTACTTGCCTATGCCAGAAACCAAGCTTCGCCTTGGATTTGGGTTCAGGTCTGACAGAGTCACCCTCTACATTTTACTTGTATAACTGGTAAGCATTACAAAGAGATTCAGAATTGGACACCTCACAAAAGGCAACATTCAAACGGCCAATAAACATACAACAAGGTGCTCAATGACATTTGTCATCAGGAAGCAGTACATTAAAATCACAGAGCTACCACCACAAACATGCCTGAATGGATGAAAGGAAAAAAACAGGGAACACTATCGGTGAGGACGAAGACAAGGGGACTCTCTCCCCTGCTGCTGACAGCCACCCACTATGGCTGAACATATGCTTCCTCTCCAGCCCAATAACTCCACTCCAAAGAATGCCTGCATGAGTTCACCATCAGACACATAGCAGAATATCACAGCAGCGCTCCGCGAATGCCTGTTGACAGCAGGATGGGTGAACTGTGGCACCTTTGCACAGTGGAATATCTTGCAATCTACACACATGACATAGACAGTTCTCATGAACGTAGAGAGAAGCCAGATTCAAATGGGGAGTAGTGGGGTGGTTAAGCTCACAGCAACCTCCACCTCCCGGGTTGAAGCGATTCTCCTGCCTCAGCCTCCCAAGTAGCTGAGATTACAGGCATGCGCCACCACACTCGGCTAATTTTGTATTTTTAGTAGAGATGGGGTTTCTCTGTGTTTGTCAGGCTGGTCTCAAACTCCTGACCTCAGATGATCTGCCTGCCTCGGCCTTCCAAAGTGCTGGGATTACAGGCATAAGCCACTGCGCCCGGCCAAGATACATGTATGCACTTTCTGATGTATAGTATATTCCAATAAAAAGGTGAAATAAACTAGATACAAAGGCTAAGATTCTTGGCCGGGTGCAGTTGCTAATGCCTGTAATCCCAGCACTTTGGGAGGCCAAGGCGGGCGGATCACGAGGTCAAGAGATTGAGACCATCCTGGCCAACATGGTGAAACTCTGTCTTTACTATAATACAAAAATTAGCTGGGCATGGTGGCACACGCCTGTAGTTTCAGCTACTTGGTAGGCTGAGGCAGAAGAATTGCTTGAACCCAGGAGGTGGAGGTTGCAGTGAGTCAAGATCGTGTCACTGCACTCCAGCCTGGTGCCTGGCAACAGAGTAAGACTCTGTCTCAAAAAAAAAAAGGTCTAAGATTCTTCTCAAACAGCCCCACGTGATTTTTATATGGGTCAGATTAACAACTGTAAAGTTCATTTACAACTTGAGGAAATTCCATTCCCTTAAACAAACAAAGGTATTTACCCATGAATATTCCAGAAAGAGTATCTTCCCAAAGAATTCTGTATTGACTATCTCAGGAAGAGCCTGTGACTATCTCAGGAAACTTTTGTTTCATCTTTGTAAAAATAATAAAAGGTAACACCTACATAAATGTATACATTCTTAGGATTTTAAATCACCAGTAAATAAACATTTTCCATCTCTTCTCCCTTACTGTATGAAAAATTCTAGGAACTTAATATAAATACAATTGAATCCTATAATTTTTTATGTTTAACCAAGATTGAATCAATATATTTTTAATAATAGTATCTATTTCACGAGGTTAACCTAAGAATTAAAACCAATACTCAGTCAATGAATTTTTGGGCATCTCATCTGTGCAGTGAGTCCCCACTCACCCGGCCTACTCAACACGTTGCACCAGCCATTCTCTCCTCTCCCCACCACCAGGTTTCCTTCTGCTGTGTGTCACTTTGTCTGCACATACACACGGTAGATGTAGCCCATCTGAAAAACTCAAATCCTTTTCAGCCCACCTTCTCCTTCAACTCCTCCCACATTTGTTTCTCTAAATAGCAAAACCATTTGAAAGACTTGGCTATATGCTGTCTACAATTCCTTTCCTATTATTCTTTATTTTCCCCCAACATTTTCTATTTTGAGACAGGGTCTTGCTCTGTTGCTCAGGCTGGAGTACAGTGGTATGTTCTCAGCTCACTGTAGCTATGATCTCTGGGGCTCATGTGATTCTCCCACCTCAGCCTTCTGAGTAGCTGGGACTACAGGCATGTGCCACTTTTTGTTTAATTTTTTTGAGATAGAGTCTCAGTGCAGTGGCATGATTTCAGCTCACTGCCTTTCTGGTTCAAGCAATTATCCTGCCTCAGCCTCCTGAGTGGTTGGGAATACAGGTGTGTACTACCATGCCCGGCTAATGCTTTTCGTATTTTTAGTAGAAACAGGGTTTTACCATGTTGGCCAAGCTGGTCTTGAACTGCTGACCTCAGGTGATCCACCTGTCTCAGCCTCCCAAAGTGCTAGGATTATAGGTGTGAGCCACCACACCCAGCCCTGGCTAATTTTTGTTCATTTTGTAGAGACGGGGTCTCACTATGTTGCCTATGCTGGTCTCGAACTCCTGGGCTCAAGTGATCCTCTTGCCTCAGCCTCCCAAAGTGCTGCGATTACAGGTGTGAGCCTCCACGCCTGCTTCCAACGTTGTATTTCGGGGAGAAAAAAAGAAAATCAAACTATTGATGTGCTGAAAGAATATTATGAAGCAAACGTCCACATATCCTTCACCTAGATTCACCAACTGTTAACATTCTGCCATGTTTGCTTTCCCTCTGTTTTCATTCTATCACAGATACACACATGCAAATTGATTTTTCTTTTATCAAAGCAATTGAAAGTTGCACACGTTATAACACTGCATCTCGAAATACTACCTACCAGCTGTCTCTCTCCTAGGAACAAGGACATTCTCCTGCATAAATAATACCATTATCACACTCAAGATATTTAATACTGACATAATATTAATATTTGCTCCATAAGCAAATTTCTTCAATTATGTTCTCTATAGCTTTAATTTTTTTAATCCAAGATGCAATTAAGGAACACACATTTGGTTGTCACGTCTCTCCAATTTCCCTCCTCTAGTCTGGTGGTAGTAGGGAGGGGACTGGCTTTTGGACGTTGACATATTTTGAAAAGCCTGCCAGTTGTCTTGGAGGAGGTCCCCCATAAGTTGTATCTGCCTGTTCCCTGTCATGGGATTCAGGTAATACATGTTTGGTAAAACTAGTTCATGGGTGGCATGTGCTTTCTACTGTATCATATCAGTTATTGATAATGCTAAGTTTGATCACTTGGTGAAGGTGGTATCCGCTAAATGTCTCCACTGCAATGACATAGTTTCTCCTTTGTAACTAATAAGTAATCTGTAATGTAATTTGAGATTTTAAGCATCTTGTTCCCTAACAAATTTTCACTGAATAGTTTGGCATCCACTGATGATCCTTATGTGAATCTTTCTTTTACTGGTGGTTACACATTGGTGATTTTAAATTTTTCCTCTATATTTATTGGCTGGTATTCCCTTATAAGTAATAGGTCCCCACCCCTCACTTTTTTTGGTATCACCGTGAACCTCGGCATTCACTTATTATTCAGTGTGTAATAATCTATTATAATCATACCCTTTGATGTTCAAACTTCCAAACCTGGCCAAAGGGAGCCCTTTCAGCCCGTCTCCAGTATTACTGAGGAGTCTCCATCAGTCTTTGAACACTTCTTTGGTTTTTGATGCAAAGGAAGCTCCAGAATCACCTTGTACCTTCCCTACTTTATTTCTCAAGGAAATCAGCCTGGAATCTGCCATTTCTTTAATGAGCCCTAGCTCCTTTTGGTGGGGAGTGCTATTTAGAAACCAAGACCTGGGCATTAGATGTGCTCATTGCCATTGGGATGTCACTGTTCTATGTCTTTTCAGTGGACACAGCTAGGAGAGAAATATATATATATATATATATATATATAATGTAAATATATATAACTAAATATGAGAGTGTGTGTATATACATACATATATATTTAGTATGAGTGTATGTGTGTATATATATATATATATACACATATATATATTTAGTCATAACTTAATGCTGTTATTTCCTACTGCAAGTCAACACCACCACTGAGTTCTTCCTTATTCCTCGATTCCGTATTTGCAGCTCCCTTCTACCATAGTAAGAACTCTGGTTTCCAATATCATCAATCTATTCATTTGCTTTATCCTACAATAAACACAAAATTTCTTCAGAATTGCTACACCAATATCATTATCAACAACTACTAAAGGTAAAAGTTCAAGACTTCTTAGCTATTCCTTTAGTCCTCAGAATATATCCTGTGATGGGTATACAGCGAGTACTGTGTTCAAAAGATATTCTAATTCCTTTTTCTGTGTGGGTTATATTATCATTTAATATACAGTTAGGTTTGTTTCTGCTGATATTCAATTTCAGGAATTTTTTTTTTGTTTGAGACAGAGTCTTGCTTTGTCACCTAGGATGGAGTGCAGTGGCATGATCTCGGATCACTGCAACCTCTGCTTCCCAGGTTTAAGCAGTTCTCCTGCCTCAGTCTCCTCCCCAGCAGCTAGGATTACAGGTACCTGCCACTACACTCAGTTAATTTTTATCTTTTTAGTAGAGATGGGGTTTCACCATGTTGATGAGGCTTGTCTTGAACTTCTGACCTCAGATGATCCACCCGCCTTGGCCTCCTGTTAGGATTACAGGAATAAGCCACCTCGCCTGGCCTCAGGATTTTTTTTTCAATTTGTAAAATGTTTATACAGTTCAAAAGTCAAAAAACTAAATAACTTCTGGTTTATCCCTCATTTACACAGAAATAAGTAGTATATCCATTCTTATTTCCTCTTCTTACAAATACCATATTAGACATCTACAGGAGCCTGAATTAGGCAGTTCAAGAGGAGTGAAGGGGCTAGATGAAGGCTAGGGGTATATTATAGGAAGCTAGATGGTAGATCCAGTGCTAGCTGAAGTTAAAAAAAAAACAAAGAAAAAAAAATTAAAGGAAGCTAGAAGACCAGTGGAGACCCTCAGGGACATGTGTAGATAGAGAAGAGGGCCAGGTTACTTTGTTGTTGAGTGGTCTCATTATACACACAAGTTCTTGGTGATTCCCTTGGTCATTTGACAGGCGGCTCAAACACAAGTCCAAAACTGTATCCCTGAAGCTTCCTCCCAAACCTGCTTTGACCACATCTTGGTAAACAGGACATTTCACCCTTCCAGCAGCTCAGGTCAAAATCCTTGATTCTTTTCTCGCTTGAGTCCATCCTGCAATCCTTTGACAAATCCTGTGAGTTCTGCCTTAATAGTACACTCAAAATCCACCACTTCTCACCACCTGCACCACAGTGAGCCTGGCCAGGGCCATCTTTATTCCTCACCTGGATGACTGCGATGGCTAACTGTCCCCTGCTCCTAGCCCTCCCCATTCTCAACTCTGCAATCAGGGTAGTCCTCATAAGAGCTAAGTCTGACTATGTCACTTCCCTGTTTGAAACCCTCTGATGGCATCTCTTCTCCCTCAGAGAGGCCCTGCGTGATTTGCACCCAGCCATGTGCCACCCAAACCAACTCCCCCACCTCTGAGAGTAAGCCCTCCACGGTAAGCCTATTCTCCGATGTCCCCCATGTGGGGAGGTCTGACAAATGCAAAGCTACTATGAGTGGTTGGGTAATGTTGGTCTAGTCCTGGGATTCAATACTGGAAAGCTCACTGGGCTATTAGAACAAACTGCACCTTTCAAGCAAGGCTTTAGAAATCAAGGTGATATTTGGATCCCCATCTATCTATCTTACTGTCTTCTTTTTCAACTTTCAGAATTCAGGGGAGAGAAAAGGGTTCTACTTACCAGTCCTCTGAGACCCCAATGAGAGGATCAAATCTCATTCATTTTGGAATCTGGCACTTAGCCCAATAATTGGCACACCATGAAAATAAGTAAGTGCTTGTTAGCGAACACAGATAAAAGAATCAATGAATGAACCTCGTAACAACTAACAGCTATGACATTCAATCTACACCGGAGGGTAATATCAGATTAGAGATGAAGATAGTATGGTTTATATGGATCTTTTAATATAATTCTCTAAGTAGTTCAAGCACATCAGTCAGAGACAACTTGATCAGGAACTTTCTTTGGTGGGATGCTTCAGCCTGGGTTATTAGCATGTTTGTTGTTCAAGCCACCTACAGGGAACAGACAAGAAAGATTACATTGTTCACCCTCCTCCTCTAGGTTCTAAAGCATGATGGACTCTCTGGGCCAGTACTATCCAACAGAAACACAGTAAACCACATACATAATTTTTTTTATGTATGTTAAAAATAAAAACAACACTTTTTTTTTTTTTTTTTTTGACAGAGTCTCACTCTGTTAACCAGGCTGGAGTGCAATGGCACAATCTCAGCTCACTGCAACCTACACCTCTTGGGTTCAAGTGATTCTCCTGCCTCAGCTTCTCAAGTAGCTGGGATTACAGGTGTGCACCACCACGTCCTGGCTAATTTTTATATTTTTAGTAGAGATAGGATTTCACCATGTTGGCCAGGCTGGTCTCAAACTCCTGACCTCAAGTGATCTGCCTGCTTCAGCCTCCCAAAGTGCAGGGATTATAGGTGTGAGCCACTGTGCTTGGCCTTAAAAATATTTTTTAATTGACCTTATTTATCTAAAGTATTATTTCAACATGTAATATAAAATCAATGAGCTATTTACCTTCTTTTTCTTTCATATTAATCTGGTGTGGATTTTACACTTCAGCATATCTCAGATGGCACTGGTCACATTTCCAGTGCTGCTGGACTAGACACATGGCCTGGGCCCTCACCTCCTGTGATAGGGAGGGCTGGGACCTGAAGAAAAGAGCCTTGGCCTGGTTGGATCTCCCTGCTTCAGGGTGGTGTGCTGAAGTCTTGAAGGTGGCTTCCTGCTCGCCTTCCTTTTGAGACAGAGTCTCGCTCTGTCACCCAGGCTAAAGTGTAGTAGTACGAACTTGTCTCACTACGACCTCTGCCTCCCGGGTTCAAGTGATTTTCCTGCCTCGGCCTCCCTAGTAGCTGGGACTACAGGTGCTCACCACCTCGCCTGGCTAATTTTTGTATTTTTAGTACAGATGGAGTTTCACCATGTTAGCCAGGCTGGTCTCAAACTCCTGACCTCCAGTGATCCACCTGCCTCAGCCTCCCCCTCCCCTAAAGCGCTGGGATTACAGGTGTGAGCCACTGCGCCCTGCCAAGGCATTCTTATTGCCACTCAACAGATGAGGAGACTGAGTGACAGGTGGCATCCTGCTTGCCTTGGGCAGGGCTCGGGGCAGCACTGGAGTCCCAGGCTATGGAGAGGACCCTCTTCCTACACAGAGGTACTGCCCCATTTCCTCCTCCACGGTACCTGGTACAGGGACAGAGGTTGCTGGGCAATGGCCTCAAGAAGTGTTGCTGTGCAAGGTCTGGAGATGGAATGTACGGAAGAAGAGGCAGTCTTCTGTCGTTTCAAGGGAAGAAATCTCTACACTCATAGCTTCCCAACAATGCAAACTGATTTTCTCTGAAAGCAGGGACCATGATCATTCAAGGGGGAACTGCCACCATGTCCTACGGCTATGACATGGTGGTAAACAGGAGCGGTGCTCATCATCTCTACGCAGGCTTAGAACAGTCTACCCACGTATTCCTGCCCCACCCACGTCTCAGATGGAAGGGAAAGGCCCTCCTCTCGTGTGACACTGAGTCAGTTGGCCTCCCAACTGACCCAATGGGTCTCACATTTTTCTGCTGTAAAATGGTAGCAGTGATCCTTACCTCGCTGGACCGTTGGGAGGATATCATGTAGTATCGCACATACAGTCACTTAGCCCAGTCCTGGCACTTAGTTAAAACATTCATAAATGTCAGCTGCTGCCGCCAGATACTTCAAAGATATACCCTTCTTTGGGATAAATGCCACCATCTTTAGTGGGTGGTAAAATAACAGTTTACTCTGAGTAAAAAGCTGTTATTTCTTAACACAACTGGCTTTAAAAATAGAGAACAATTCGAGTAACTTAAGCACCTCACAGGATTGAAACAGAAGCCATAGCCCTTGTCAGGTAAAGTTTTCCATGTGAACAAAGCCTGAAGATGATATCCTGGGTGCCCCTCCCCTACCTGCCAGGGAAGCCTCCGGGACTCAGAGCGGCTTCCCTCCTAGAGCCCAACCAAGTGGTTAAATCAGTGGCGGCTGTTTTTAAACTGCCCCTCAGAAATTTTTAAATTGGATGTTAAAATTTAGACTTTTAAAAACTTACAATTTAAGCCAAGAGTAGGGCTTTTAACATATGGGGAGCTCTAGGCACATGCCCAGTCCTCATGCTAACACCAGAGGGAGGTATTTTCATACCACTCGACAGATGAGGAGACCGAGTCACAGGGGAGTCACGGACCTTGGCCACGCTGACAGGTTAGGTTTAAACCTTCCCTTCCCTCCCATTTTTACAGATGAGGTGACTGCGGCCCCAGCAGGTGTCCAGCACCACTCAAGGCGGCCTGTGTCCATGGTGGCCTACTCCCAAGGAAGCATTTCTTTTCTATCACCATTAGGCACTGACCTAGAGATTACAACCACAGCCTTCACAGGCTTCCTGAGATGTGAGTTAGTCATCTCTCCGCTTTATTTCCAGAGACAAAATGAGAAAAAGAGTAACGGTAAAATAAGTTTGCTCTGAGTAAACCACAGAGCAGAGGCCAGGGCACATCTCATCTCGTGGAGGCAGAGCCCGCCCCCGGCCTTGGTCTTTTAGATGGAGTTGTTTGGGGCAGCCTCCTGGCTCAGAGGAACCTGAGTGTTAGGACGGCTGCCAGCCTGGGAGGGACAGGTGGAGGCGGCACACCATCTCAGCACTCTAACAGTATTCTGCTGGGGCCACAGCCTCCTGCTCCCCGGTGCGGTGCCACCAGCAAAGCAGCCAGTCCGGGGGTGGGAAGGCCTATCTAGCTGGGTCTGGGCCACAGTGATGGAGCCCTGTGGGATGGCGGGCAGGAGGCAGCAGCAGACGGCCACCGGCCCACCTCTGCTGCACTAACCCTGCTCAGAGACTCTGGGAACTCACGATTCGTCAGGCCACCACCCTCTGGGCCTCCAGAGGAAAAACAACATTTTCACTTGTCAGTGAGCACATATTCATGTGTTTATCTCCCAGACAACAGGGAAAGGAGCTGGCAGCCACAATCCCCAGCAGCCTGGGACACTGCAGCAGGAGCTCATGGGCAGAGAAAGAAGACAGTGAAGGGACAGGAGTCACCTGAAAAGTCCCTTCCCTCCCTGTCACCTTAGGGAAGCAGGCTGCACCAGACAGTGCAGGGCAGGCACTGAGCGGCATCCTCATCCATCCCACTCCATCAACATTTCCACGCTGAGCACTTGCAAGGTGTCATGATCAGAAGGAGGCCCAGTTTAACTACCCAGCACCCTCCACCACCAAAACCAGGGCAGTCCAGGCTCCTTCCTCGAAACTGGCTGAGAAAGCATCAACTTGCCTCCCTCAGCCCTTTCTCTGCCTCATGCGTCAGCTCTCATGTGACACCCAAGCGTACAGAGGACCAGGATAGAAGAGCCCACTGCAATGCTACTGAAACCTGCCGACTCTTACTGTGGAGTTCGGGAGGCTCCTGAGGGCCCTTGAGTTTCTGAGACTAAAATCAAAGGTCCTGCTCATTTAGGCAAAACCAGAATTTCATTGGTTTAGAGCCTAAAATTCAATACATTTCATGTCCAGTCAAATGTATTGGCCCCCTCTATATGACAAGGGGTTGTATCAGGTGCTGAGAAACACAAGGCCCTGCTCACATGGAGCTGGCGGCAATGACAATGGCCACACAGCAATGACTAGGACCCCTTCTTGTGCAGCGAGCACCCAGCACCACCGCAGGCACTGAACAGGACTCGCCTCACTGAAGCCTCCCAGTGACCCTCCAATACAGGTGCCACCGTCTTCATGCCACAGACAGGAAGAGAGAGGCTGAAGAGTAAGTGACAGACCCTGGATCTGAATCAGTTCTGTTTCACACACCAGCTACATGGTCTAATTTAGTAGAGGGAGGGAGGAATAAGTACCCTAAGGATGGTTCAAACGAAGCAGAAGCCAAGTTCAGAGGAAGGAGGGCTCATGTCTGCTCCTGTCCCTGGGGGAATTTTCTTATTTCCTCTGGGTCAGTGTTCCACTTAAGTCAGCACCTACTCAGCATGGGACGCTGAGCTTGGCTAGGATTGCCACCACCCTGTCCCCACCCTGGCTTCTGACGCAGATGCCACAATCTTGGTGTAGGCTCCTCTTCCCCCTTTTGAAGCCAAAGCCTAGCAAATAAGCTGTTTATTAAGTGTGTTCACAATCTTGGTCGCCAGGGGAGCAAGTCACTGCAAGAGCAGAAGACAAGACTTTCTGGCCAGCATTGCTTGTAAAAGTGAATCACACCCTTCTGGAAAAGCCCAGGACCAAGATGGCTCGTTCACAGCAGGCGCACATCAAAGACCTCCAGCTGTGGCTGCGCTAGCACCTGGGCTAAAAATACTCTCAGTGCAAAACCTCGGGACAGTTTCCTGGCCTCAAGGAAGAGGCCACACTGGCTCGTTCAACTTGGGAGGTGGGATTATGGGTGGAACCAAGACACTATTTTTAAACAACCCCAAAAATAATGGGTTGGAGAAGAACATATATTTCAATGATGCCTGGAACTGCAGACATTTGGCTATAAAGTGGGGAAGGGCATCTTCCTAAGTCAGAAAGGCCTCCCGTTCTCACTGCCTTTATGCCTTAGCAGTCTGTGATCAGTTACAAAACGGCCTCACCATATTCATTAGAGAAGCTCCTCAACCAAGTGTTTTTAAAAGGCAGCCACCCCTTCCCTGGATCTTGCACTCAGCCAAATAGCATTCCTCTAACTCCCTCCAAATTACCTCTCTCATTTAACACTCTCTAAACCCCACACTATCCGGGGAGTACCCCTTAGGAAAAATCAGGGGCAAGCTAACTTTAAAAACTCAGTTGCCTCATTCTAGAATCTTCAGAGCAGGAAACCGTGCTCGTTTTTCAAGAGGGAATCTCACTTTCCATTGCTCTCCCTCAGCAGCTGTATCCTTTAAGTCTCCTGGAATGGAAGTTCTATTTTAAAGGCCCAAATCCTCCCACAGGAGGCAG
Source organism: Cheracebus regulus (assembly GCA_963574635.1). NCBI lineage: Eukaryota > Metazoa > Chordata > Mammalia > Primates > Pitheciidae > Cheracebus > Cheracebus regulus. The sequence goes on along the minus strand of CAUYQU010008348.1, from coordinate 41,228 downwards.
CCTCCTGCCGTCTGTCTGAAGGCCTACATCTCAGTCCGCCGGGGAGGAGGCATTGGCCACACGGCGGAGAGGCAAAGCAGATATCTGTCTTTTCCAAGTCAATTGTTTCCAAGTCAGAACACACTTTCCCCTTTAAACAAAATTAAAAACCAAGTCCAGCCTCTGGGCCCGCCTGCAAGACTGGGGTGCAATGTGGCTGGGCGCCTCCAACCAGCCCGACAACGCTGGGCCTTTGCTGCCATAGGAGTTCTGGGGGGCACAGGAATGCAGGCCCTGCATTCAGGTGGTCTGTAAGCTGACAAGGAAGTCAGGCCACAAACCCAGGGCTCTGGCACACTGTGGGGTGAATCGGATGTGGGGGACACACGGGGGTCACTTTGTGAGAGATGCAGGAAAAGTTCATGAGCGGAGGCCCCAGGACTGCGTCTGACAGATGGCACAGGATATGGCTGTGAAAAGTGTGGGCAGGTGAGCTGGGGGAGGTCAGCGCCCTGGAGAGTTGTGGGAACTGGTTCTGGCCACTTGCGGGGTGGATTTGTGGATTATTCCCATTGCTGATGTTTACAATGCACGACCCATTCGGCAGTTCCCCAAATCAATGTCATAGATGAAAACATGAAACAGAAAATCTCAGAGGCCATGCATTAAGCCTAATATCGTTTCATGAAACTTACTGCAGTCACAACCAACTTGAAACACTGAAGACCTTTCTCTCTGCAGTGTGGGGTGGAGAAACCCCCTCACTGGGCCAATAGGTGCTGCTGCAGATTAGGGGTCATGTACGGTGGTCAAGACCACAAACCTAGCCCTTAGCCAAAAGTTGCCAAGACACTGGTTAGCCTCCCCTCCTGAGCCTGGAACTAAGGACCATGCACAGATGCAAAGGCACAGGTGGGCCATTTCAGAGAAGGAGAAGTAGTTAAGGCAGAGGCTAATAACCTTTTCGACCCCAGTAAGAAACGTATTTTATATTACAACCAAGTACAGAAAATATATCAAAAATCTAAAGATTTAAATTCTATTTTACTTTTCCACTGTTTGCTATTTCACTGAATCGAATTTAGGACAACATAGTGTCTTCATCCTTCATTCAGCTGAGAAGAGAGGGCTGGGCATCGAATGGCGGCATCGGCGTCACGTGGGAGGGGTCTGGATGCCAGCTCTTTGGCCCGGCCCAAACCTAATGAATCTGATGAACTGGGGTCTCTGGGGAAGGGGCCCAGGACACCGGGCTTTAACAAGGCCCCCCAAGTGGCCCTGCAGCACTAGAGTGTGAGAAGCAGTTTCTGAAGACAAAGGTCTGAGGGAACAGGTTGAGCTATTAAGATTTTCCACATCTCGGGCCAAAGACGAGGAGGGGCTGATGGCAAGCCCAGCAGAGCCAAGGGCGCATGGGACGTGACAAGCAGGTGGGACCCTTTGACTTCGACAGCAGGGGAAGTTCTAATCTCATTTCAGATCAGAACATTCCTCAGGATAAGTCCCTCCTGGTTAGGAAACAAATCTGTAAATGCTGAACCTGGAAATGACCCACGTCGGGGCAAAGGGGGTGATCACCAGTTCCAGCCACCAAATTCCAACTCAGCAGTCACCCCTACCAAGGAAATTTAGCTGAATCAGGCTCTTTTGGTACAAGGCTCAGAGCACCAGTCAGCCAGTATCTCATGAAGCCCTACTGCATGGGTGGAGTGACAGGCATAAGAACCTGGGGGCCACAGCCACCACCCACCCCTGCTCTTCCTTCTGCTTCAGGGCTTGCTTGTTTATATTTATTTGGCTGTAGACTGCCTAGCACCTACTTTGTACTGGGAAAAAATGTGCTTTTTGGCGGGGCACAGTGGCTCACGCCTGTAATCCCAGTGCTTTGGGAAGCCTAGGTGGGTGGATCACGAGGTTAAGAAATCAAGACCATCCTGGCCAATGGGGAAATCCCATTTCTATTAAAAAAAAAAAACAAAAACAAAACTACAAAACTTAGCTGGGCGTGGTGGTGTGCACCTGTAGTCCCAGCTACTCAGGAGGTTGAGACAGGAGAATCACTTGAACCTGGGAGAAGAGGTTGCAGTGAGTCAGGATCTCGCCACTGCACTCCAGTCTGGGTGACAGAGTGACACTCCGCCTCAAAAAAAAAAAAAGTGCTTTTTGCCCTCAAATAACTGCTCTAAGTCAGTGATTCTCAGGAGAGGAGGGAGGTGGGTCAGAATGACCTGGTGTCTGGTCCAAGAAAGCACACCCAAAAAAACCCCCACACGTTTCTATTTACAATCAGAAGAAAGCAAATCTGAACAAAATCTTTTTGTCTCTCTCATGGGAATACAGGGTAGATACAGTGATTTTCAAATCAGAATTTCTAAGAGGGAGGGGCTGAAATATCAGTGTGTCCCAAATCAGGACTGGGTGAAAAGCCACCGTGCCACTTGGCCTAAGAGGCTGGCTCTGCTAGGAGCAGGCCCAAAAGCTAGAGGTTGGGGTCCCAACTCCACTGCTGACCCTGCCCTGTGGATGAACCGTGTTCTCAGTGGAAAGCAGTTCTTTGAGGACATTCTAAGAGGATAACCACCTTTTACATTTAAGATGGACCTTGAATTTTCTAAACAGGTAAAACAATTGTAAATCAACTGGAAGGGAAAGGAATATGCTAAGGACCCTGGGATCCAAAGCACAGGTCCTCCCCAGATGGTTAGTATGCAGGACATTCCTATCAGCTCCATCGGTGTGGGGCTGCAAAAGCCCCCTCCCTCACAGAAGGAAGGAGGGGCCAGCAGAAACCCCAGTGGTGTTGAGCCAGAAATTGCCAAGAGCCACCAAGTGACCATGAAGAAAAACATGCTGTTTCATTTTCCACCAGGTAGAAGTGCCCATCGTGTACTCATCACAGCCTGTTTCCTAAAAGACAGTTGTGTTCTGCAGCTGGTGTCTGCTAGTCCCCATGTGCTCAGATCTAAGGGTCCCTTGATAATAAAAATATGGAACTTGGAGAGCTAGTAGATGTGTTTGCAAATGCATGACAATCCGTGGACGGAATCTATAAATGAGTCTCTAACTCTGTAAAAAGCAGAATTATGGGGGCAGAAAGTTATGCCTATTGTTTGAAGTCACCTTTTAAAGCATTTTTGGTTCTAACCTGCTTTACAAATTGCAGCACCACCACAGAGCAGGGATTCAGAAATATCTAGTTTCTTTATAATAATATTTTTGTGTTCTTTGTGGTGGGGGTTGAGAGCCGTGTTTTTAAATTTTTCATCAAAACAAAAATGTTAGCACAGAACTATGTGTCCTGAAGCTTGGTTAAAATCTGGGCTGCTTCAAATGGGCTTGCCACTTTCAACATTCATTTCTGATGGCGATGAACCAACACCAACTACAGAAAGACCAGTCCGAAATGCTGGAATAGGCGGCTTGCAGAGCACTGTCTCGCTTTAAAATTCTGGCCTCTTACCCAAAGCAGTCAACCTGACATGAAAAGGAGCTCAGACCTCTATGTTATGAACGGGCCCTGGTCCAGCTCCCCAAGGTGTGAGAAGCCACCACCGTGGTCTCTCTCCCTCAGATACAAGGAGATCTAGGTCTCCGCACTTGGCTCAGGAAAAAACTGTTCCCCTGCATCATTTTCGCTGGCCAGGGTTGTAGCTCTGGCTGCTTGGGCCTGGTGGGCGTGTGGGGGTGGGAACTGGGGGTAGAATCCAGTCTGGTGACCGCCTCCCTGACACAGCTCACCTGCTCCAGTTCAGATGGCCTTCCTGCCTTCCCACCATCCCAGTCTGAAGAGGGATCCCTAGAAGGAAAGTCCAATCTGAGCTGGCTGCCTGCTGAGGAAAAGCCTCTATCCTGTCCCCTCAACTCCTCAGAGAACAAGAAACCCGTGGAGGCGCTGGGAAAGCAGACCTGAAGCACTGCTACACAAGTGAGGCCAAAGACCCCTAACCAAGTCTGGAGAGTGGGGTGGTGTTGGCCTCCCCAAGGTGAATGCTTAAACCTTGGTCTGGTTCCCTGAAGCAGACTCCTGGGAGGTGCAGGGACACTGGGAGTTGTAGAGAAACAGCTGGGATGGAGGGAGTGCAGAGAAGGCAAGTGTCACAGCCCTTTCCACAGAGGGTGGTGGCAACTGTGCTACCTCCAGGAGGAAACTGGATTAAGTGGAAGCTGGTAAGATCTGCTGCACTTGGGTGGATTTGCACTGTATTTCTGGTGGGGGTGAGGTGTGGACCGAGGGATGAGCACGTCTGGAAGACCCCAGCCCAGCAGGGTCAGTTGAACAGGGGACTTGACTCATGGAGGGCAAGAGCCAGGGGCTGGGCGAGGATGTGGAGGAGGGCTTCCAGCAGGCGCTGGGACCTGCCGTCCACAGGGTTCACAATGTGTTTTCACCAGCCATGAGAAAGGATTAATTCAGAAATCTAAAAATGGTCCCCAACAGGCTGAGAAACCAACCACTCACAAGCCACCTTCCGCTAAGAGACAAATAACTAATGTACGGTGGTCCTGACGTTTAGATAAAAATGAACTCCCCCGATCTTGTCTTATAGCAAATTGCCACAAGGCAAAACCCAAAGTATGCATGCATCATCATCCTGCCCCAGTATCAGGAGAGTGAGGGTAGAGAAGAGGAATTTAAGGCAAGGGTTAGTCAGGAGCTAGTCTACCTCTTGCTCCTCGAAAGACAGCCTGTAATTTACTGAGCACTTACTATACACCAGCCCTGACAGGCAGACATTATTTTAATTGCCATTTTGCAGATGAAGAAACTAAAGCTCAGAGAAAAGAACTAGGTGTAAAGTCACAGTGTGATTGGGAAACAGCCTGAACTTGGACTGCTCAGTTTGACAACAAACTCAGTCTTTTTTTATCTCACTCTGTGGCCCAGGCTGGAATGTAGTGGTGTGGTTGTAGCTCACTACAGCCTTGAACTCCTGGGCTCAAGTGATCCTTCCACCTCGGACTCCCGAAGTGCTGGAATTATGGGCTAGCCTCACAGTCTTAATCATGACCCTAAAGTGCCTTCCTTAAGTGGAGACAGCGGCCATGTCTTTTAGAATGGGGAGGTGGACAGCAACGGTGCAATGGAAGGGATAGAAAAGAAAAACGTGGACAGGAGGCAGCCACAAGAACCTTCTTCTGCCCAAACTGAGCATCTTCTGAGGTAGGCATGGGCACCCACTGGGGGTTTTTCCCAGCGCATGCTCAGGAAAGGGGCAAGGGCAGTGAGGGAAAGAAGGGCCCCTCGGTGTGCTCCCCTTACCCCAATTTCAGTGCCCACCGCACGACACGGAAAACACCTGTGTGAGGGACCGACTCCCCTTCAAGGTAGCTGAACCTCAAGCACCCGGGCTGTGCTAAGATTTCCAAGACGGGCAAGAAAATCTGGGGACACAACTGCCAAACAACGAGAAGACGTAACTTGGCTCCCAATCCAACCACCTCCTTTGATGGGCAGCAGATGCCATCCAGTCACAAAGGGTGGCTGGTGCAGCTAACACATACCTGGAACGAACCTCCTGTCCTCTTGTTCCGTCCCAAAGTTGTCAGGCTGGGATGAAATCCCAAGAAAGAAACCGGGGCATGTGATCACTACCATAGCAGACTGCCAGTTAGGGACATCAGAATACATTTCTCCGTCCCCAAGTTAGGAAGTGAGAGGACCTGGCCTTTTGTGTTGGTTCAGCCACTAATTGGTTTTGTCACTTAGGCAAAACACCATTTCTCCAAGCCTCTCTTCTCTTCCACAGGCATTAGTCTAGTCAGTGGTTCTCAAAGGGTGGTCCTGAACCAGCACTGGCAGCAGCCTCGCCCAGAGACTTCTTAGAAATGCAAATTCTTGGGCCCCATGTCATGCCTACAGAAGCAGACACTCTGGGGGTAGGCCCAGCAATCTGTTTTAACAAGCTCTCCCAGTGATTCTAATACACACTAAGTTGGAAGACCACTGGGCTAGCTGATGTCCCTTTTGATTGTTTTATAGACCATCCTTCCTTATCTTCTCCTTCCTGTAATGCTGACTTCATTTACCCAACAAATATTTACAAAGTTTCTACTATGTGCTAGGAATTGGGGACAGCAGGGGAATAAACTCACGTCTGCTTTGTGTTCAAGCACTTGGCACAATGAATGTGCACACCGCTTGCTGGCTGAGTTAGCAGCACAACTGTATTTTCCAGCAACTTTCCTCTTTAGCCAGGATCTTCTCCCAAAACTTACTGTACTTTTAAAATTAAAGAGCTCTGTATATAAGTAGAGATGCAATGTGCTAGCAAATAAAATGTTACTGTATTGCTGTGGATGAAAGAAAGAGATTATGTCCAATTAACAGAAGCACAGAAAATCAACTGGAAAATTTCTAGAAGGAAATACAGAAGAGTAACACAGATAACATGCCTTTCTCCTAAAACTATTTTAGTGACTCTCAGTGCTCACGGGTCTTGAATGTTATTCTCGGCACAAAATAACAAACACCAAGTGACATTTTTAGCAGTCCATTTTGCTTCAGGACATATACACAGGAAATGCAAAAGCAAAAACAACAGCTAAAATGCTCTACCCTAAGAGGAAAGACGCAACCAAACTACCAGAATATTAAAAACAGGACTAAAATTAGTTTCCTCCCTTACGCTTAAAGGTCTTGCTAAAAACATCTGCCAACAGCTTTTCTTCCTTTCTCCTCTGCCCAAGCAGGCCTGTGAGGGCAAATGAAACAGGCTCAGAAGACAAACAAGCAGCCAGCTGCTGCAGAGTGCCTCATTAACAACAGTCTCCGTCTGCACCAAGCCCGCAAAGATTCACTCGATGCCAAAACTAAATTCTCCTAAAAACTACATCATGGGATTTGACCCTTCCAAGTAGAAGCAGAAATCAGAGTTCTCACCCAGAGCACAGGTCAACAAGCTCTTGTCTGCACTAGTTAAAACAACGCACCTAATAACACACAGCTGTTTCTGCTTAGAATCGAGGTCAATGCAAACCACAGAGCTACTAACATGCAAAGTTACAAAGCAATCCCTCCCATAATAGTAGGTATTTATTTAGGCAACACTAAACACACAGAATAAGACACTTTAAAAGCAAACAGAGTCAGAAGCTCGGAACTCAAGATTTACTACAATTGAGTTGTATTCATTTGCCTCTAAGTTTCCTAGTGGCAAAGGTAAAAAGCTAAATAATATGGGTTAATTTTGTCCATTAAAAGAAAGTTAATAAACTCAACAGAAGAGGGACTTTTCCTAGCACAGTATTCCAGAAGGAATTTCAAGAAGTATGTAAAGTAACTGTGAATCTGGTCTTCAACTTTGCTTTTACAAGATCTACGATGTTCTTCAAATAACGAGTTAATATTTGTGCTCTATAAAAAATCAACAGTCCAATAACTTTATATGAATATGTATTTCTCAGGGAATCTAAACCACTGATATAGCCCAGTGTGCCGTTTTCAGGAGTGCTAACTTAATATAGATATAACCCTTCAAGAACTTAACAGAAATATATTCTTCCCCATCTATTTTTGGCAGAAGTGAGATGGCAGTCACATCAACACTGAGCTCTGAGGCCCAAAGTTTGCCCCTCAGAGTGGCTGAAGTGCTGATGTCTAAGGCGTGACACACACCTATGCATGCCCACGGGGACTGTCAGCACTGCAAGTACTACAAGGACTTCAGGGGTGCAAAAGCACACCCAATCAAATAACATACCAGGAGGCCAGCCTCTGTGATGGGGGGGTTGCTGGGGGCATGGGCAGCCCTCTCCCTCCTCAGAGCACCTTTGTTCAGAGAACCAACAATGAAACGGGAGCCAGAGCTGCACAAGAGAGGCTGGAGGGTTTGGTTTGACCATTTCCCCCTGCTTTTTATGAGTGAAACTGGATATGGTTTAGAAGGGCAGTAGCTAGACAAAACAGTCCTGCAGGAGCAGGACAGATAAAAAAGCAGGAATTCCTCAGCCCAGAGAAGCAAAGGCTAAGAGGCAGCAGTGACTGGGGGTGGGGGGAAGACATGGCCTAGGACAAATATGGCCCCAGGGTGCTGGAAACTCACATGAGGAAATCAGGCTCCCAATGGGGAACTCATTATTGACAAGGGGTGGGGGGCCCATAAGCAGCGGTATAAAGGATGGATTATACAATGTCTCAAGATGCTACCTCCTTGGAAGCTGCAGCTGACTTCAGGGAAGACAAGCCCAAGGGGCCAGCCCCTGTCCTCCACGTATTCTTCTGTAAAAGAACACTAAGCCAAATGATGTGCAACATGCCTCTATTCCGCTACGACCAAGGAAACCTGTCAGTGCTACAAAAAGGACCCCAGGAGCCACTTTTGGCTTTGCCTGATGGGAAGAAAAAGGGAACAGTGGATTAGAAGCTCACCAAGGCTGATTCAGATATTCCCATCCTAACGTGATCTAACTTGGCTCGGATTTTAATAACATGAAATAAGTACCAGTAACAACTTGTGTAAGTCCTTAAATGTTTCATAATGCCGCATAACAAAGTCCACAAACTGAATGGCTTCCAACACACATTTATCCTCTCCTAGCTTCTGTGGGTCAGGAGTCCAAGCATAGCTTAGGTGGGTCCCTGCAAGGCTGCAATGAGGGTACTGCACAGCAGGGACTCCCCCAGGGAAGGGTCTTCATTCAAGCTGCCCACTTGGGGTGTGGGCAGAAGAATTGGTTTTCTTGAAGCTGTAGGACTAAGGTCCCCCAGCTTCTTGCTGGATGTAGGCAGGAGGCCACTTTCAGCTCCCTGCCACAGGGGCCTCTTCCTTAGAGCTAGCCAGGAAGAATGGCCCAGAGGGAGTCAGCTGGCAAGAGGAGTTAGAAGCTGAATCACAGTCCACATCCAACTCTAGGGGAGAAAGTCAGACAAAAGTGTCAACTCCAGGAGGCAAGAATCTTAGGGGTCACCTTAAAGTCTGCCATATGCATCCAGCCCCTTTACAACTATAAAATCAAACCAGTTATAACTAAACACAATTAAAACTAACTCTCATCCCCAAATTTTGATTAACAATGCTAATTTATGGACGATAAGGACAATGTCTTCTTGAGACTGCGCAGTCAGTTCCAATGTGAATCCAGTATGGAGAATGACAGTTATATTGGGGTTCAATATGCTTAACTGTGTGTCACAGTGACAACTCATTCTCTTACCACTTTTTTCTGCGGAATCACTAGACATCATTGTTGCTTTCCGTTGGCAGAAGTGCCTCATCCACATAATGAAGCCTGCCTCTGCTCTTTTCTCATCAACCTGCCCATGGCAATTAAAGGAGGAGGAGGAGGAGCATACAGTGGAGTATGGAGTAAATTCAGGTGAATTCAGCTGCGTGCATTTGGACAGAGAGACAGAGAGGGCAGGGAAAGGAGGAAGGAGACACATTTGAGCGAAATCACTCTCCAATTTAGTCAGAGAGCTATGATCCTAGGTGAGAGTCAGAGAAGTGACATGACTGCTTCCTCAGTTCCTTCATGCGTTCTAGGGAGTGAATATCTCACCTCACTGATTGGATTCTGGTGTTTAAAGATAACGACTTTCTTTTTACAACATAGTACCTGAATATAAAACCAATTCCTTCATTTGCTCCAAAGCAGAGGGCAGCAAACTTTCCTTGAAGGGCAAGATAAAAAACATGGGACTTCATGGGCCATACAATCTGTTGGAATTACTCAACTCTGCCATTTTGGTGAGAAAGCAGCACCAGCGATATGTAACTAAAGAGGCATGGCTGTGTTCCAACAAAACTTTACTTACAAAAACAGCCAGTTTGCTAGCCCCACTTTTAAGAAACAGCATTCTGTTCCAACACTGAAAAGACAAGTGGCTTTGCTGGTAGTCTCCGACAAGGATTCTCTGGGTGATTTTGACAATCGGCAATTGGTGCCGCGTGGACTTTTCAGTCCCACCCACCCCCAACCCCCACCGCCCCCACCACCTGTACGAATGCAGCTCCACTACACAACTGGGCAACACAAGAAGTTGCCAAAATCAACACAAAGTTACCATCCAGGCAGTCCACAAGATGCTGGGTTCCCTCTCTGGTTGAATAACTACCTTCTCCCACAGACCTTCCTTGACCTCCTAAACTGGGTAATTAGGCCAGAGCTTTCTGCATTGCAGGTTACATTTACTGCCTTTGTTTTCCCCCAGGCACTGAGAGGATGCCTCCCTTTGGCTCACTGCTGTGTCCCCAGTGCCTAGCACAGTGCCGGAGACTTAGAAAGTCCTCAGTAACATGCGCTGATGCAGTAGGAAAGCAGGCTTCAGTGCACGTTTTCTCAGCCCCTAAGGACTTGACGTTCATAGTACTCAAATGTAACTACATAGTCATCCTATAATGATTTAGTTGAACTATGATGGAGTTCTGATGAAGGGGAAGATCTAAAATAAGGCGAACATTACAACTGTTGAGGTGCCTGCAAAGTAATAAAAACCATGCAAAGATAATAAAATACCTATAGGACCCATTATGTTAAATCAAATAGTAAGCTGAATCAAATCAATACCAGCCTCTGGCTTCTTGACAATACTGGAAAATTTGAGAAGGCAAGCCTGGACAACAGACTCAATTAATAATCAATCAGTAATGTTTCTGAGTGGCCAGTCAAGTAACTTGCATAGAATTTATTTATTCATATTCATTCACATTCTCTCTCTCTCCCTCCCTCCCTCTTTTTTCTCTCCCTCCTTTCTCTCTCTCTCTCTCTCTCTCTCTCTCTCTCTCTCTCTGACAGAGTCTTGCTCTGTCGCCCAGGCTGCAGTGCAGTGGCAGACAAATCTCAGCTCACTTCACCCTCCACCTCCAAGTTCAAGTATTTCCCCTGCCTCAGCCTCCCAAGTAGCTGGGACTACAGGAGCATGCCACCATGCCTGGCTAATTTTTATGCATTTTTAGTAGAGATGGGGTTTCACCATGTTGGCGAGGATGGTCTCGAACTTCTGACCTCAAGTGATCCATACACCTTGGCCTTCCAAAGTGCTGGGATGTTGGGATTACAGGCATGAGTCACCACACCCAGCCTTGCATAGAATTTCCATTCACTCCTCCCCAAAAATCTGTTCCCAACTGAGTATGTTTTCCTTATATTTCAGTTTTTAAAATGCCTCAAGAGTGAGACAATCCTTGGCTTTTAATTGGAAGCAGCAAAGGAAATGCATGGAGGCATTGCAACCACTTGTATAACCAGCCTCCTGTGATTCCGTTAGAACTTAGAGCAGCCCCTAGGTTGGTACCAAGGAAGACAAGTTTAAATGTAGTTGACAAACACTTAATGCTTAATCTTCTCTCCCTCCATGCCACACATCCCAGGATCCTTCACCCTCATTCCTTAAAAAATCAATTTTCATGTAATTTTCTATATAAATGGAAACTTAATCTGTCAATCTTGATACTCTACCATCACATGGGTCCCAATAGCTTAATAAAAAACCCCTGCAGGCTGTGTGGAATGTGTGCTACCCACGTGAAGATACATAGCACAGCAGTTCCTCTGGAAATCATGGGAGTTGCTCATGGATGGAGGTTTTCTGGAGCCTCTGAATGAGAAGCATTTTCATTAGGAGCCCAAGTACCCAGGAAAAGAAAGAAAAATGAGCCACAGCTCATTTCCAAGGTTAGTTCGTGCACAATTACTGCTGTGCCAGACAAAAGGGAGACCTCTCTCAAGGTGCAGAATTATCCTCCCAAGCCACTCCCTTTAAAAGACCCCAAATCCCACAAGTTAAAAACTTTGGGAAGAACTGAAGTCAATTATTTTGAGTCTGTGAATACCTCCAGTCAATGGTTTAAATTCTTGTGGTTAATAAAAATGGAAAAAGCCCTAAAAGAACCACAATTCACTGTTTACACATAAACCAAATAAACAGCAACAAGTGTCCGTCTGTATTTCTGATCTCAGTGGATGTTAACTACCTGTTAACATAAGCCAGACACCTGGTGGCATCCTTGACTCACTTTATAAATAAAATGTAGAAGAGGCTACATTTCCAGTATTCAGCTGGCTATTTTGAAACTCTGTAAGAAACTTACATCTATAAAGGAAATCTCCATTTTGTAAGGGCTCTGCCTCTCTGCACCCTGAACCACTAGAAACTATTACAATGAAGAAAGCAAGGCTCAAATCTAAATAACAAGCCTGTGGCCGGGCGCGGTGGCTCACACCTGTAATCTCAACACTTTGGGAGGCCGAGGTGGGCCGATCACTTGAGACCAGGAGTTCGAGACCAGCCTGGGCAACATGGCAAAATTGTCTCTACCAAAAATACAAAAATTAGCCAAGTGTGGTGTAATCCCAGCTACTCAGGAGGCTGAGGCAGGAGAATCACTTAAACCTGGAAGGTGGAGGTTGAAGTGAGCCAAGATCACACCACTGCACTCCAGCCTGGGCCACAGAGCAAAACTCTGTCTCAAAATAAAAATAAAAATAAAAAAATTATAAGCCTCACATTGGACCACTGTGCCTTAACTGTGCTTCCTACCTCACCCCTTTCTTTGTCTTGACAAATAATGGTGTTTAATTAATTCTATGCCTCTGAGACATCAATTTCTAACCTCATTTCATCCAAGAGTCATCTTTTTGGAAGGACAGATTTAGGGTTGCTTAGCTAACAACTGCTTAGGGTGATGGAACAGAAAATGAAAAGATTAATAGTTTGAAATAAAATTTTTAAAAATGTTTAACTTCTGTTTCTTTGCTTCTGTGACTATTTTATACCTGTCTTGTTTGTTAACAAAAGTAAAATAATGTAAGATGATGGGGCAGAGGAGGGACTAATGACAGCTGAGTTCTTCTGGAAAATCTGTGGGCAGGGATGAGGAGTTCAGAGAATGCTTCTCCCTGCATTTGTTATATTTCAAGTACATGCAGCTGGAAGTGATCAATATACTAATGCAACATATTTTGGAATGGCATTTCCTGAACTCCTTCACTGATTAGTTTTAAAAAGCATTTCAGCATAAATATTAAGAATAACTAAATTAGGTGAATGTAAATGGGATAAAGGTTTATAGATGAATTAAATCACAGTTACTTTTCTTTTCTTTTTTTTGAGATGGAGTCTCACACTGTCGCCCAAGCTGTAGTGTAAGGGCACAATCTTGGTTCACTGCGATCTTTGCCTCCTGGGTTCAAGCAATTCTCCCGCCTCAGCCTCCTGAGTAGCTGGGACTACAGGTGTGTGCCACCACACCCAGCTAATTTTTTTGTATTTTTTAGTAGAGATGGGGTTTCACCATGTTGGCCAGGATGGTCTCAATCTCCAGACCTCATGATCCACTTGACTTGGCCTCCCAAAGTGCTGGGATTACAGGCGACAGCCACTGCGCCTGGGCTAAATCCTAGTTTCAAAAATCCTTTTCAGTAACTTGAAATCTCAAAGTCATGTTAAATTAAGTAACAGTTATGAAACGTCTGAGTTATTTCTGAATAAGTTAAAATACTGAAACATTAATTGCTGAATATAAATGTAAAGTATATGTATTTTGGCATCTTGTTTTTATATAGTATAAATTAAGTATATGTAGGTCTTGTGGGTCTGTGAATAAACATGAAAAAAACTGTATTATTAGGAGACATGTTCCTAAAAGTTAAGAAATAGTGCGCATGTACAAGTGCTGATATAAAACAGTTTAAATTTGCTCACTCCCTAGTTTTCAATAGAAATTAAGTTTACTAAGAGTTAAAAAGCCTAATTAATGACCATTAAAACTAGAAGAAAGGAAATAACTCTGTATGTGAGGGCAGTAAGATATGTTTTAATAGGAAGTTATAAAGTATGAGATTTTGTTAAGGGAAAAAGAAAGTTATATTTTTCTTTCTAAAGTAGAGTGATGGTTTTTTCTTTCCAAAATGAGAAAGATGAACATTAAAGGACAAAAATGGAATAGATCAGGAAATTATAAAAGGTTTGTGGAAGATTAATCTTGTGAAAGGAAGTTTATGTTTGATCAAGCTACAATTTTTAAAAATCATTTATAACGTTCAATTTTTTCTAAAACTTTTTTTTTCCCTAGAAACCGAGCATTAATATCAAAAGTACACTGATGAGCCAGGCATGGTGCCTAATGTCTGTAATTTCAGCACTTTGGGAGGCCAACGAAGGCAGATTGCTTGAGTCTGGGCGTTGGAGACCCACCTGGGCAGCATGACAGAACCTCATCTCTACCAAAAAAAGTATACAAAATTAGTCAGGCATGGTGGTGCACACCTTTGTCCCAGCTACTCAGAAGGCTGAGGTGGGAGCCTGGGAGGTGGAGGTTGCAGTAAGCCAAGACTGTGCACTGCACTCTACCCTGGGTGACAAAGCAAGACCCTGTCTCAAAAAAACAAATAAGTAAAATAAAAAGATGCTAATGCAACATAGAATTTGGTTCTCTGTGTTAACACAAGGTTATCACGGTTGTCTTAAGTCTGCTTATCTATGGTTAATTCCTTTATTCTGATGCTTTTCTCAATGCTTTCTTGGAGTATTGATTTACACTTAATAAGAAATAGTGAAAGCTTTTTCTTTCCTTCTAGGTAATTGGCTTAGGAAATAAAGATTTTGTGTTTTATCAAGACAATTTCTTGTGCTTTGTGTTTTCTTTTATTAGGCCTCTGATTACTTAAGAAAAGTGTGTCTTCTCAATATTAAAAGAGCTAAATTTTGGCTGACAACTATGTAACTTATTTTATTTGCCTTTGACAACTATGTAACTTACTTTACTTGCCTTTGACAACTATGTAACTTACTTTATTTGCCTCTGACAACTATGTAACTAACTTACTTTATTTGCCTTTGACAACTATGTAACTTACTTTGCTTCTGAAATCTTTTAATTATCACTGGTTAAATGAATAATTGTTATTTCCACAATGACCTGTGATACTATTTTAATTGTTTTAAACTTTTTGACATTTTTTTTTACAACTTCCCAAAATCAAATTTTAGATTAAGTCTCTACAACCTCAAATTCACTTTAAGGTTTCTCAGTTGGGCTAGCAGAAAACATCAAAGGATGAGTCTCTCACCTTGAAAAAGACAAGACATTACTCCAATTAGGCTTATCTGATCATCTGATATGTTGTCAGTCATAATTTTGGTTATGATGTTAAATTGTTGTATGCCACAGAAACAACCAAACTTCCTTGTCAACTGAATCATTATTTTAATGAACCCTCCTCAGATCTCTAATCATGGTTGCTTTAAGTCTTGTTATCCACACTTAATTGCTTTATTCTGATGCTTTTCTCAATGCTCTTTGCAGGTGCTATAATCCTAAAATGTTGTGTTTTCTCTTCTTTTCTTTTCTTTCTTTTTTTTTTTTTGAGATGAAGTCTCACTCTGTTGCCCAGGCTGGACAGCAGTGGTGCGATCTCGGCTCACTGCAACCTCCACCTCCCGGTTCAAGCAATTCTCCTGCCTCAGCCTCCTGAGCAGCTGGAATTACAGGCATGTGCCACTACGCCTGGCTAATTTTTGTATTTTTAGTAGAGATGGGGTTTCACCATGTTGGTCAGGCTGGTCGTGAACACCTGACCTCACGATCCACTTGCCTTAGCCTCCCAAAGTGCTGGGATTACAAGCATGAGCCACCACAGCCGGCCCAAAATGTTGTGTTCTCAAGGAGATTCATGGAAAGGATGGAAAGGACTTTGACAAGACGTCCCTGAAAACTTTCAGATCATACCATTGAACTGAGTAAAAATTTCCAGAATTCTAATAAAGAAATTGATGGGTGGCCAGGCGCAGTGGCTCAAGCCTGTAATCCCAGCACTTTGGGAGGCCAAGGTGGGCGGATCATGAGGTCAAGAGATCAAGACCATCCTGGCCAACATGGTGAAACCCTGTCTCTATTAAAAATAGAAAAAAAAATTAGCTGGGCGTGGTGGTGTGCACCTGTAGTCCCAGCTACCTGGGAGGCTGAGGCAGGAGAACTGCTTGAACCCAGGAGGCAGAGGTTGCAGTGAGCCAAGATCACGCCACTGTATTCCAGCCTGGCACCTTGTATTCCAGCAAGACTCTGCCTTAAAAAAAAAAAAAAAAAAAAAAAAAAAAATTGATGGGCTTTTGAAACTACTGACCAGGATCAAGCAGAACAAAAATTAATTACATAAGACTGAATTAAATGATAAATAGTAATTGTGGGTTTTTATGTTTTTTAATTGGACACATTGCTGGTGTTTTATTTCTCAGACTGAAAAAAAACTTTTTTCCTTGTATTAGATTTCAGCGATTTGGTAAAGTTTTATGAACAAAAACGGAAATATTTATGTTTAAAAGTCCAATCTGAAATTTCTTATCCAAAGTTCCAACAAAGCAAATCACTAGTCTTACTGCAGTTGTGTAAATAATTAGGTCAACTTTGACGAGACTAAGCTTATTTTGCAAAAAAATTCAGCTTGCTTTATCTTTAGTAGAAATGAGGGTAACTGTAGAGAGAAAAATTATGTTTCAGAAGAAAATCTACAGTATATCTGTTATTAGATTGTAGCCCTGTTCGCTGTTTTTGAGTTTTTACTATTTGTAGACTGGACTGGATCTGGAATTCTTCTACTTTCCTATCTGGAAACATCTGGCTACAACTCTCCAAATATGAACAAGAACTGCTCTGGCCCCAAAGCCCTATAAGCTAGAGCTTGACAACTCCATGTACATTACAATGGACAAGCCTCATATCTGATACGTGGGCTACATAGAGTTCACCCAAATACCCGATGTTATAATCAGAGGCACTCAAACTGCAAACCTGGACAAGAAGCTGACAACTTCATGCTGTGGACAGCTTTTCCCAAGACATCAGAACAAGATTCTTTATCATAATGAGACTCTTATCCTCTTAATTATTCCTTGCTTATGCCTACCTTTTTCTCTCGGCAGAATAATGCTATATTGCTGGAACTGCACAATCAGTAGCTTCTACAGAGACTTGATGAAACAATGGATTTGTCATGCCAAACCTAGCCATGGGATGGTAGGTAACAGAAATGCTACCTTCTAGCTGAACAGGAAATAATTTGCATAGTTGCTAATGCTTCTTGTTGCACATGGATAAACAGAACAAACAGGCTGCTTGGCTAAAACAGGTAGATTCCCCATCTGGCTCATTATTTGATCTAAATTATTTCAGTTTGGTTCATGGGGATTCCAGCTAACAGGCATACTCCAAACTCTTGGTATTATCATCCTCATAGTCATTAGCCACAATAGTTGTCTCCCTGGTGCACTACATCGTCTCAAAAAAAGTCTTAAATGTGTACATGCAGCCATCTGCTGAATGGTAAATGTTCTCTGTCTGGCTGGAATGATGGAAACTCCAAGAAATGCATGATAATGAGGACACCTGTGAATGACGTGTTAAGACTCAAACCCCATAATAATGATGACAGAGTAGTGCTGATGCCCTAAGTTTTGGTCATGCTGTCTCCTAGATGAGAGCATGACCAAAAGGGAAAGACTGTTAAATTCATTTTAGAGTAGGAGGTCATTGGTTTGAACTGAGCTCCTGCAATAATCCCAATAGACCAAACCAAAACGGCATCACTCAAGCTGAAGTTCCATAGCACTAAGCCAAAATAAAATTTTTCTTTGATCTTCTGAGAAATCAGAAGAGAGAATAACCAAATCCCCAAACAGGCCAGTTGTAGCTCGCATAATAAGAGAGTCCCCTCTGCTTTAACTTTTCTAAGAGAAGTAACCCTGAAACAACCAATCTGCTTTTTATTTTATGTTTCTGCTTCCCCCAGTCCTTTTCTTTCTATGAAACCAGCCTCCTCTGCTGGCCCATCAGAACACTCATTCTATTCCAGTGTTGCCCAATTCCAGAATCACAAGTAAAAGCCAATTCAGATCTTTAAATTTGTTGTAATGCTGTCTTTTGACAATACCTTTTCAAACCCCAGATCCCATCCATTCCCAAGTCATCTTTCTATTTTAGCTTCCAAATATCCAGGGACTCTGTCCCACTGCCACCACCCTTATCCAAGCTGCCATCGTCTGCTTGCAAATACAAGGCAGCCTACGAATTCCACTCTTGCCTTTCCAAGGCGTTCTCCCACTGCAGCCAGGGCAATCTCATCAATTTTTCAAAGCACAAATCTTACATCCTCTCAATCAATCTCTTTCTCTCCCCCTCCCCCTCCCCACACACACACCCCACACACTTAAAACACTTAATGGCTATTTAACTTATTGAGGTTGAGTTTAAGTGCTCTTAAACTCAAGGCTTTGGCAGGCTCTTAAACTCAGGCATCTCACCCCTTCTCCCACCTCTGCCTCAGGTCTATGCCCACTGTTTTCTCACCTAGACAGTATCCTCTCCATCCCCAAGGGCCCACCTCACATTTCACCTAGTTAACTCTGATTTATCCTTCAGATCTCAGCTCTGATCTTTCATGGTATTTACTAGTCTGTAATTATGGGGCAGGGGTTGGGGGTAGATAAATTCTGACTTTTTCAATCAGGGTTCCAGCAGAGAATGAGGCCTAATACCCTAGGGCATGCATTGGATGCACTGAATGAACTTCTCTCCCACACATCCAGAATGGCACCAGCTGTGTCCCAGTCCTGGAAGAGCTTAGCAAATAGTCACAGAGTTCTGTGTTCTGTGGTTCAGATGGGGAACCCAGGTTTGAAAAGCTTTGTGCCAAATACTACTTGACACAGAGTAGGTGCTCAAAGGTTTGTTGAGTTACATTGAAACAGAAACGTAATCTTGCAATGACCCCCAAGGCTGGCACGCTCTTGCTCACTCTGCTCCAGTCACTCCAGCCTCGTGCTATTCCTTCAATACCCACCTGGTCCCCCTGCCTGGCATGCCTGTGCCCCAGGTAACTGGCCAACTCCCTCACCTTCTCAAGACTTGACACAGATCTCACCTGTCAATGAGGCCATGCTGGACACCCTATTTAACTCTGCAACCTGATTCCTTAATCCTGGAACTCCTGATGCCCCCTAATCCTCCTTCCTACAGCACTTATTACCTTCACACATTTTTTATATGCAATTCACCAGTGGATAATGTTGATTATTTATTTATTTTCCCCTACTAGGAATACAGGTTTCATGAGGAGATCTGTAACCCAAGTGGCTAAAACAATGCCTGGCATGCAGCAGGTGCCTCATCAATGTTTATTAGCTAAATGCATGAACATGCTTCTTCTGAGTTACTACTCTCTCATAATTTGGGAGCACACAGAGACTGCCTGGCTCCAATTTTGTAAGACTTTAGCTCAAATGCCCGCCAATGATTAGAACGCCTCTTTGAGTACTGGTTCAAATTCCTGCGGCAGAACCAATTGACCCAACTCATCTTCCCAAAGCAGGCCACGCGACAGAGGGCAATGGCAGCTGCCCATGGATGAGCCATTCAGTGCAGAAGGGCCTCTTAGCATAACATAAAAAGAGCAAAGCCATCAGGAGCTATTCATATGTGGAAGCAAAAGCTCTCCTCAGATCACAAGCACGCTGCTGTGTTACAGCCGAGGCCACACTGGGTAACAGTGGGAGTGGGAGGAGCAGGAGCAAGTTGGATCAAGCTAGATGTTTAGTCCCGAATCCTGACCTTAGTGAGGGCTGCTGCTGGGACTGAGGGTGTACCTCAATGTCTGGCTCACCCAGAAGAGGTGCATCACTCCCTCAGGAAACTTAAACGTCCGCATGCAGCCATCTGCTGAATGGGAAATCTTCTCTGGCTGGAATGATGGAAACGTCAAGAAATGCATAATGAGTACAGCCATGAATGATGCATTTCCATCTCATCCTCTCAAACAGATTTGTTGACAAGTATAACTAGCACAGACAATAATAATAAAAAATAAAAAATCAATGTAACTCTGCAGGCAAGCAGGCATTCTTTAGAATTCCTCACTGTGCCCCGTTCCCTGCTGCAGATTTTATAATGACCTGAAAGGCAGAGTGACTGACATAAGCTGGGTAGTTCTGGCTCAGGAGGATATCTCATGAAGCTGCAGTTACCCGATATCTGACTGGGGCTGGAAGAGCTGCTTCCCTTCCCTGTGGACTGCTGGCTGGAGCCACAGATCCTCACCTGTGGCCTCGCCTCACCACAGGACAGCTGGTCTCCCCTAGAGCAGGGGATCTAAGAGAGACAGGCTGGCAGAAGCCACAACATCTTGTATGACTTCTGCTGTATTCTACTGGTCATGGGATCAGCCCTGATCCAGAGAGAGAGAGGATGACACCTGCGTGTGAATACCAGGAGGTGGAGACCCCTGGGCCATCCTGGAGAAGACATACCACAGTCTGTTTGTGTAGACCAAGGCCTGTTTTTGAAGAGCCCAGAGCTAACAAAAGGTTTTTACATCTTAAAGGGTTATAAAAGGAAAATAAAGAAGCATATGTGAGTGGACTCAAAGTCTAAAATATTTATTATATGGTCTTTATAGAAAAAGTTTGATGACCTCCGATGTACACTGTACTTGCAGATGATTTAAGGGATCTTTCAAGGCTAATTCTGACTCTGTACAATGTTTCCTTTATGCTCTGACTTTAGAATCCATTTCCCAAATGAGCAACTCTATTGACACAGGTGCTTACTGAACTGTAGCTCTGAATATTATAGCGGCAGATGCTAAGAAATGAACAGCTTATCATAACCTGAACAGAAAGATAATAATCAACAGTTCCTTGTCCACAAGTAGATGACTGATAAATACAAACTCAGTGAATGACTAAATGGATAAGAAATACTATAAGGACGCATCTTGAAAGTATGGCGCTATCATGATAATAAAAATATCTTTTAGGATTTCAACATGAATTTGGAAGAAGCAAAAAAAAAAAACAAAAAAAGGATGGCGCTATCATGACAATAAAAATATCTTTAACTGGCCGGGCGTGGTGGCTCAAGTCTATAATCCCAGCACTTTGGGAGGCTGAGGCAGGTGGATCACCTGAGGTCAGGAGTTCAAGACCAGCCTGGCCAATATGGTGAAACCCCGTCTCTACTAAAAATACAAAAATTAGCCAGGCATGGTGGCACGTGCCTGTAATCCCAGCTACTTGGGAGGCTGATGCAGGAGAATCACTTGAACACGGGAGGCAGAGGTTGCAGTGAGCCAAGACTGCATCACTGCACTCCAGCCTGGGTAACAGAGAAAGACACTGTCTCAAAAACAAACAAACAAAAAATAAAAAACTTTAACCAACGATTTACAATTTAAACACAATAAAATGTGAAGGTGTTATAATTTATAACAATGACAGCTGAAATTTATCGAGGGCTAACTCCATGCCAAGTATTGCCAAGTATTCTTGCATTAACGCCTCACACGCTGAGGCAGGTGGAATTAGCTGCCTTCATTTTACAGATGAGCAAATTTAGCCTGACAGAAATTAAGTAATCTCCCCAGGATTACATGATACATAAGTAGCAGGACTATTTTAGCAAACTACATAAACAAATAAAGAGCAACTCTGCATCCTAAACGTCACGCCTGAGATCAGCTTGCTGCAAGCGCAGCAGGGACAGCAGCCCTCCGCTGGCCCAGGTTTCTCCTCCATCCCTTCTCCCTCCCTCCCTCCCTCCCTCCCACTCAGCCTGCTGGGATCCCAACCCAGGAACTCCAAGAAGGGCATGGCTCCAGGCTCCCTATATAAGCAAGGTCAAAGAGACTTGAAATGCATGATTGAACCTAATTACTCACTGATCTGCTCCCTCTACCCAAAGAGTTTTAAAACACACCTTCACTGAGTTCTTTGCTGAGATTGTGGACTCAGCACAGGACCTGCCTCCTGCTTTCCTAAATGAGTAAGTGGCTGGCAGCTGCTCTAGCTCTGGGGGCAGCAAGGTTTTGACACTTGAATTAGGAGAGGGCAGAGAGAAGGCTGCAGCTCTTGCAGCAAACTGCAGGGTTGTCAGGTCTACACCCAGGACACCCCGCAGCTACTGCACACAGAACTGAGCTCTCGGCCAAGGATTTCCTAGGTGGACACAAAGAGATCTCACTCTCCCTGAACGGTCTTGGAGATGGCTCAAAGTGCCCAGTCTTCACAGATTCGTGAACCTGAGGGTACAGGACTTGCTCAAGGCTATACAACCAGTGGCACGGTCAAAGTTCCCTGATGCTAATTCAAATGTTTCCACATTTTGGATTCTGCTCTTGGAAAGCTTGAAGTCCAGTTGGTTGAAAAGACAGTTGATTATGACAGGTTTTGGAGGGAAGAGGACCTGGGCAGAGGGAACCTGGACTAGAGGCTGAGTGTCCCTGTGTCAGGGACAGAAAGAGAGGGGCCAGGGTAAAGGAAGACAGGAAGTCAGAGGCCTGGAACAAAGTGGAGCGTGAAGGGGAACATGTGGACTATCTGGACAGGAGAGTCAGCTGACCAAGAACAAGGGCAGACTGTCAAAGGGCACCGAGGGACCAGCTGAGACCAGAGACATGAATCTGTGTCAATAAAGCCCTAATTAAACACACCACTGTGACCTCAATGGGATTCCAATAAATACAGTTGTCCAATCCCCACACAGTAAGCATGCAAGCCACAACAAGATGATCACCTCCCTCAGTCCACCCTGATTATGAGATAATAATCATCCACAAAAACATTATTCCCATGCTTAACAAGCAAAGGGAGGAAGGGCCTTCTAGTCTGCCCTTGTAAACAGACACTCACAGGAAGGGAGAACAGGGAAGAAAGGGGCTTTGATGTCAGAGACCAGGTTTAGGTCCCAATTCTGCCATTTACTAGCTGCATGATCTTGAGCAAGTGACTGGATGCTCAGTGACCTGGTTTTCTTATCTGTGAAATCAAAATCATACTGCCTACCCCAAAGAACTCTTGTGACAATCAAAAGCAACATGCTTAGCTCACAGACAGCTGTGACAGATTGTTTACAGTAATGGCCAAATGATTCCCTGCTCCTCATATACATAGCTTGGCAAGATGACTTTGCTCTCTCCTGTTAGGAGGGCCGTAGGTGGGAGGGGGCAGGTCTCTCCCTTCCCCTTAAATCTGGGCTGGCCTGTGGCCTGCTTTAGCCAATGAAATGAAGTGGAGGTGACTGTGCTGCTTCTGACCTGGGGCCTGTGTGTCTCCTGCTCCCTGGGAAACCTGCTGGCCTCCAGGTGAACAACCCCACCAGGGGAGGGACCCTGGGCTGGCCTGCTGGAGGCACAGAGATGAGCCCTCCCAGCAGCTGATGGCAGACACGTGAGGGACCTGAGGCAAGACTAGGAGCCCAGCAGCCCAGCCTGAACTGCCAGCTGCAGAAGTGTAAACTAGGTGCCCAGTTGCTATTTAACCTTCCTAAATACTGGGGTGATCTGCCAGCAATGACAGGAGTAATATCAATGAACCATAGCTGATAATCAGGACTTCTCTCTTGTCTGGCAATTCTTCTAGTCTTGAGTCATGTCTCCTTCTCTACCAGGTTATTTCCATCAGCATTCAATCCTGCCATTATTTCACCCTTTACTGAATACTTTCCCTTGACCCCAATACGCTTAACAACTACCACCTTGTGTCTTCACTCCCACTTCCAGCAAAACTCAAAGAGCAGCCCATGCTCCCTGTGGCCAATTCTCTTCCGCTCATTGTTTTATACTTTCACACCCAACCCTCCACTGACATTTCTTGTCAAGGTCTCCAGTGACCACTATGTTACTGAATCCCAAGGTCAAGTCTTGGTCCTCATGTGACTTGACCCAGTCATCATCACGTGTCACTGCAGCCCCCTCTCTGCTTCCTCCTCAGTAACACTTTCTGCAGTTCGCTTCTGGACAACATCTCCTGCTTCCCTGCTACCTTCCTGGAAGGTCTTTCCAGGTTTCTGCTGGTGCTCCCTCATCTCCACCTCCTAATGCTGGAGTGCTCTGGGGCTCTGGCCTTGGTCCCTGCTCTTCTGACTTATTTGCTGGTAATGTCACCCGGTCTCATAGCTTTAAATGCCATCTTTATGTAAACAACTCTCAAAAAAGCCTACACTTCTTTTCTGAACTCCAGATTTTCACATTCCAGATTTTAATGGCCTAACAGCTATCTCCTTGTAGACCTCTGACAGGCACCTCAAACTTACTCTGTACCCACACACCCCCAATCGTCCCCCGCAATCTGTGCCACTGGAGTTCTTCTGCTTCTAAAGCCAACCTTCAATGCTCAGGCCGAAACCACTGGGGACATCCTAGACTCCTCTTTCTTTCTTGCACCCCATACTCAACCCCTCAGCAAATCCCACTGACTCTCCCTTCCAAGTCCTTAACAGTCACTTCAAGGCCTGACCTCATCTGCCATGGGTCCCCAGTGTCCTCCGCCCTAGTCACACACTCCCAGCTCAGGACCTCCGTGACGGCTCTTCCTTCTCCAGAGCGCTGCTGCCCAGACATCTGCAATGCAGGCTTCTGCTCCTTATTTCTGATCACCCTCCCTTTGCAGCACACACAGAACTAACAACCCTCTTCCCAGGCCCTGGACATCCTGTCCCCTTCCCTGCCTCCTCTATATGATGCCTATCATCCAAAAGCCTACATATTTTACATGTTTATATGTACATTAAAAACTCCAGAGGGCAGAGACGACTTATTTTCCTCATTAGGTATCCCCCGTGCCTAGAACAGCGGTGACACAGGACCTGTTCAATAAACATTTGTTGGATGAATGAACATCCAATCAATAAATGAACAAATATAGAAACAATATAATTTTTTTAGTACAGTGTCCCATTTAATGGTAAAGGAAAAATACTGAAAGCCTCTATAGTCAATCACGAGGTTCTACAAATCTTCCAACGTCTGTTTTCTCCTTATTATGGCGGTAAGAAGGAGAAGGAGGTCTCCATTTGCATAGATGGAGACCTGAATGTGTGTGTGATGGACAAGCCTCAAGGTGCGCTGAGCAACCCCAATCAAACACAAGTCAGTCGGGGAGTCATGGTTCAGTCCTCTCTGGCCTGAAAATCACAAGATTCTTTGACCTTTTTAAACTGATGAGTGACCTGCTTCTGGTTTCCAGAGTAAGAATGACAGCAGAGAACACCAAAGCCACACTGCAGGTCAGGGGTTGGCAAACTTCTGCCCACAGCCCAAGTCCACCAGGACCTGTCTGTGTAGGCTGCTTGTTCATAGCCTGCAAGTGAACGGTTTTCATATTTTTAAATGAAATGGTTTTATAGGTATCTACATAATAGTCTTAATTTTGGTTCTTAGCCCTGCAAAGCATAAAATGTTCATGACTTGGTGCTTGTAGAAGTTTACCAACCTCTGGGGGCAAACTCCTTTGTAGGCCATGAGGCCCCCTGAAACAGTCACCCAGGTATTTCAGCAAAAAGCGACATCTGAAATCAAGTGCCTTAGAAGCAATCAGCGAAAAGTGATTGGAAAAGCAATTAGAGATAAAGTGGCCACTGGCCATGGCTATTATCTAAAATAATGGTGACACCCTCTATACAGCTGGGAAAGAAATAGCCATACACGGAAATGTATTTTACGCATGTTCCCAGGGCAAAGCATATCTGAAAGCCAATGGCTACGGATATAGTTCTAAATTTGGAGATATCTGATGACAGAATGAAGTTTCCTTCCCTTTTCTTACCCACACCCAAAGCTACACCCCACTTCTCATGAGAAAAATTCTGTCACACTTAGGGTTTCCAACATCTGATCTTTCACTTAAGAAAAAACGATTTCTGGGACACTTTAGTTAAAGTAATGTCAAAACTGCTCCCAAACGGAAGCTCCTAATATACACAGACCTTTCAGTGGCATGCCTGGCTAACAGGAAGCCACTGGTATTATCATAATAGTGTATCACAATATGTCATTGTTGTATCCTTGTTACATATATTATTGTATCACATCACATATATGATACAATACATAATGGATTGCATATACAATGTACTGAATATTCTGTAACATGTAAATATAAATATAAAATCATAATATACAGTATGTTGTTTGGTTTTACATTATTACATGCATTATTATATCACTGTTATATTGCTATCCTAACTTAGGAGACACAAAGCCACACACTAGCTTCAGGGCTTCAGACAAGTTACTTCACTTCTATAAGCCTCAGTGTCTTCATCGGCAAAATTAGGGAATATGAGATGTTTACTCTTCTCTTCTAGCTCAAGATGCCTGTGATTCCAGTCATGTTAAATAATCTTTTGTTTACCCTTTTCTCCTACCCTGAACCAGTTTGATTACATCCCAATGTGGCTTCTAACCTCATTGATGAACCACTGGCCTTGTCCATTACATTCACTCTACCATCCTGACGCTCTGCACTTGTTGATTCAAACAGCCCTCCCAGCAAGCTGTTTAATGTATCTATTTTCCTAACAACTGAACTGATGCTCTCGTCATACATAAGTAGTTGGGGAAATCATGACGAGTTAGCCCTCTACAGAAGCGCAGCCGAAGAGGGATTGCTGGGTCATTAGTCACGGTGCCTAAAGTAAGCATTACATTAACAATGTTAATAACACTTCTGGGCTCACTTTGTCTCTTTCATGTGAAGAAATTCAAGTATTTAATAATCATTGCTCTCTGGGAGGCAGAAGACAAAAGTTGTGATGGTAATTGGGTACACTTAAAGCCTCATTTCTCTTTTCTATGAAACTCAGCACTTGAATGAAACTGAGTCAAGCTCAAAGCAAATGACTGTGGGAAATTAGAATTTTGTAACAAAATGGATTCTTAACACTGATAATGGCTTTTGAACTTCTCATACGGTTTCTCTGCGTCCCATGCCATCAAATAATTCATCAAAATGGCGTTTGTAAGTGTAGTTTAAGTTTTACAAGAGGAATTATTTCAAAATGATAATATTTCAAATGCTGATGTGCTTGTGAATAACTGGTAAATTCATGTATCACTCATGAAATGCATTGCTTTTGGAAAACAACAAGGCAAGATCCTTAAAGCTGTTTCTATGTTCCTGGCTTGGGAACTTTACACTGGGAACTTAACATAAGGAAATTATCTAACAGAATCACAAAACTGTATTAATGAAACTACTTACTGCTATCTGACCTGTAACAGCAAAAAGTGGAAATAATTTCAATATTCAACAGCAGGTAAATGATTTCATAAGTTATGAAATAGTAATGTGATGGAATGTCACAGTCAGTGCAGTATTAAGACCACATAGAGGCATAAAATTAAAAGAAAACAAAAGTATTTGCACATGACAACTCTGAAAAATATGCATAATGTGCAGCAGCTCTGAAAAAGAATAATGATACCTACTAACACTTTTGCTATCCACTATGTTTTAGGTCATTCATTCATTCATCTATTTTAAGACAGGGTCTCGCTTTGCCCAGGCTGGAATGCAGGGAGGAGCACCTGAGGCCAGGAGGCAGAGGCTGTAGTGAGTCGTGATCATGCCACTGCATGTGTGACACCACACCCAGTTAGTTTTATTTAATTTTTAAAAAGTTTCTATAGACAGAGTCTCACTATGTTGTCCAGGCTGGTCTTGAACTCCTGAGCTCAAGTGATCCTCCCACCTCAGCCTCCCAAAGTGCTGTGATTACAGGTGTGAGCCATCATGCTCGTTCTTTTACGTCTTTTAGGCTTAGCCACTCAACATGCATTTTCTTGTCTGCATTTTGTCCATTTGTTGCAATGTTTTTCTTTAACAATGTAACATCATTTCAACCAAAATTAAACATAACTTCTCTATATGTGACCTAAAAGTAGTAACAATAATAAACATTTACTGAATACTTACTGCATGCTGGGCACTGTTCTAACACTGAACATGTACAGACTCCTTCATCCTCACTCACATCACCCTATGAGGTGGGCACTATTTGCAGATAAGGAAATTGAGGCCCAGAAATTAAGTAACTTGCCCAAGGTCAGCCAACTAGAAAGTGGGAGAACAAAGACTCCACCTTGGCATTTGGGCTCCAGAGCCCAAAAGAAATTTTCAAAGAAATTCAACACGATTAAAAGCACTCCTGTGATCCTTCAGCTCAGCCGCCAGACTGATGCCGTCTAAGCAGGTATTGAATGCTCCAGGAGCTTGCAGATATGAAAGGCAGTGACCAACGCTGATGGTCATTGATGCCCGGCCCGCAAGGGGTCCTTCAAGACCACAAGCATGTGATACCTTAAACTGAGAGAAGGAAACAGGTGGAGAATTACCCAAACTCACACAGCCACTGGGATTGGGATGAAGCCAGTCCTATGATCTATGTCCATGGACCTGGTAAATCCAGGGTTCTCTCTACTATGTAATGCATGATAACAAGAATCACTATTATTCATTAAATGCTCACTGTACGCTAAGGGCTATAATCCCTTTATTTGAATTACCTCATTGAGTGCTCACAATAGTCCTTCAGAGTATGCATTATTATTAATCTCATTTAGAGATCAGGAAACAGGCCTGAAAATGTGAAGTAATTTGTCTTGCCTTACTTATTAGCCAGAAGGCACTGAGCCTGTGGTTATTGCAGCACCCAGTCCGTATGCATTCCAGATCAATATTAATTAGCTAGCACACGAGCATCCAGCTGCCCCAGATGCTACTCTATCTAGCTTGCAGAGGCGAGTCTAAACACCTTTGCTGACTGGAATCCAAACATTTCTAAATTTGCCCCTATGGCAGAGCAAACACTGGCATTCAGAAGTGAGGCAAATCCTCAACTCACCCTCCCACCCCCAGTCCCACCTGGGCCTGCCAGTCTGCTGCCAGCACAGCAAACCCCACAGTCCGCCAAGGCCTGGGGGCTGAAGCTTTTTATACTCAGCTCTTCTACTAAGGGTGTTAATTTTATTCGCTCACACCCACACTGTGTACAAACATGCAAATCATTAACATTTCCATTTACCAGGCTAGTAAGGCCCTGAGCTGCTGGGATTTTAAAAGGAGATAACAATTCAATTTGCAATTACTGCTGCAATTTTTAATTCCAAGGAAACTTCTGTCAGTGCTGTACTCCCATGAGCCAAAATGAATACTGTAAGCAACTCTCCAAATTATTTTGAAACAGAGAAAAGGAAAGAATAAAAGGAAAGGAAGGAAAAGAGCCAGGTTGCCCGCCTGCCCACCTGTCCGCCTGCCCGCCTGTCTGCCTGCCTGCACGCCTGCCCACCTGCCCACCTGCCTCTGGGAGTGCAAGATTATAAGCCTATTTCAGAGAAGTTCAATTTAGCTCTAAATTTCAGTTTCCCCCAGCTGTCTGAATCAACAACTAAATGTTGACTCTTTAAGAGGGGCTTTTGTGAAGTAATATTTGAACAATCATCAATACATTTACTGTTTGCAAACGCAGAATTGCTGTGGGAAAGAGAAAGGTATACCTATTTTCATTTTCCAGTATTTCTACTTTGGGCAGTGAAAGGCTAAGAATGAACATTTCCAGGTCCCAAATAACCACCTGCCACCTTCCAAGTCCCAAATCCGCCTGCTGGCACTGGTAACTACTACTGATTGCATGTCCACTGTGCACCGTGCACCAGGAACCACCACGCCCTGCATATGCCTACCCTCCTTTATATCAGCGGCGACATTGCAGCCAGGGAGCACTCACAGAGAGCACATGTGCCAGGCACTGTACAGGTGCTGAGGACAAAACAATGAACCCCACGACTGCCAGCCCTTAGGAGGTTTACAATCAAGTGGTAAATAGATCAATAAAAAAATCCCATGGATGTGAATTAAATAACACAATACGATGCAGTCATTTGGAAGAGGCCACTGTGGACAAGGAAAGTGAGAGCATTTCGCATTAGAAAATGCGTTTGTTCAAGGTCGGAAAGCAGGCTGGGACAGAACTCTGGCTGAAACTCTCAGGATCACACTTGAGCCACTGCCTCATCCCACTTCTCATCTTATTTTTTTTGTTGTTTGGGGCCTGCTAAAACTCACCATGGTAATACAAATGAGTCAGATTCCTTGACTATGAAAAGCATCCATTATTGTTTGGGGTTTGTCCTGACAGCTATCAAAAAATAAAAACCAGAACCACAAGTCAGACAGTATAATGGTCCCCTCATCGGGTACAAGTCCCGCACTGTCTTGAATCACTAGAGAAGCTTCTCTAGCAGGCATAAAGTACTCTGTAGGGTGACAGCAGGTAGAGGCTGTGAGATTCATGTTTTTCACACTGGCATTCTGCCTCTGAGGCTTTTCAACTCCCCAGGTGTGTGACATGGAAACACACGTAAATGACCTAAATGGCAGTTAACAGTTTCCTTTAAATTCACCTCTGGAATGCACTCTGGGCCTGCCCTTCCTAATCATGATCATCTTTGGCTCTGGTTAAAGTCTTATTCTCCGGAGCACCTAACACAGGGGCATCTGGGCAGAAATCAGGGGCCGGCCTGGGCTGCCCCAACTGCCTGTAGCAAATCCACATGATGATATGCCCGGGATTCCCATTTTCTTGTCCCTAAAGTAGACAGTGCTACTTGCCCTAAAACCTGGGGGGGCAGCATTCATCCACCAAGATTTCACAACCACGTTGAATGTGGGATGCAGATCAGGGTCATGCTGGTGGCCTGGGATTCTTTTTTTTTTTTTTGAAATGGGGGTTTTGCTCTCTCACCAGGCTGGAGTGCAGTGGTGCAATCTCAACTCACTGCAATCTCTGTCTCCTAGGTTCAAGCAATCCTCCCACCTCAGCCTCCTGAGTAGCTGGGACTACATCTGCACACCACCATGCCTGTTTAATTTTTTTGTATTTTTGGTAGAGATGGGGTTTTTTGCCATGTTACCTAGGCTGGTCTTGGTCTCAAATTCTTGAGCTCAAGTGATCTGCCTGCCTCAACCTCCCAAAGTGCTGGGATTACAAGTGTGAGCCACCGCGCCCAGCCTTACTGGGAATCTTTAATTCCAGTTCCCAACCACTGTTTTATAATTCCATTTCCAAAACATAAGCAACCTCTCAGACAAAGACAAACAGATCAACTGTGAAGGACCATTCCCCAGCCCTGTTATTTCGACTCCTCAGCAGGGCATGTTACGATATGAAAAATGGCTTTTCCTTCTGAGACAGACTTTGAACTGGGAAGACAAACTCAGATCCTGGGTCTATCAGCCCAAATAAACAAAACCCTACGTGCCAAAGATGTGCTCCTGGTTAATGGGACCTGTGAAGGCTTAAAAAACCATGGGCCATGAGTTGTTCTGTTCTTTTCTTTCTTTTTTTTTTTTAATCTCCAATTCACTGGGGATCTTGAAATCCCCAACAGTGGTCCTATCACTCCTCTCATTTAAATTACTGAACACAACTAAACAAAACAAAATGAAACATAAAACTTTTCTTTTGGTCTGCACACCCAGCCACTTCCAATGAAAATCTTCAGATGTTTTAACTCATGGTTTTCTAAGGAGAACCACAGAAAATCCAAAAGTAAGTAAATATATTAAATTTCTATCCTAAAAGTGGTGCTTTTAAGTAGCTGGATCAATGCTGATTTTCTCCTGGGTGGCTGGAGATACCAGCCCACACGGTGCTGAACTCAGAAGTGTACTGCATCTTGGTCAGCTTCAGTAAATACCAGTGTCTGCTAAGGCTCATTCTGAAGGACACAGTACTATGACAAAGTCAGAACTGGTTATTTATTTATTTTTGAGACGGAGTCTTGCTCTGTTGCCCAGGCTGGAGTGCAGTGGTGCAATCTCAGCTCACTGTAACCTCTGCCTCCCGGGTTTGAGCAATTCTCCTGCCTCAGCCTGCCTCCTGAGTAGCTAGGATTATAGGCGGCTAATTTTTTTTGCATTTTTGGTAGAGATGGAGTTTCACCATGTTGGTTAGGTTGGTCTTGAACTCCTGACCTCGTGATCCATCCGCCTCAGCCTCCCAAAGTGCTTGGGAGGGTCATGCTGGTAGTTTGGGATTCTTTTTTTTTTTTAAATGGGGGTTTTGCTCTGTCACCAGGCTGGAGTGCAGTGGTGCAATCTCAACTCACCGCAACTTCTGCCTCCTAGGTTCAAGCAATCCACCCACCTCAGCCTCCTGAGTAGCTGGTACTACTATTTTAGCATGACTATTAAAAGTGCTGGGATTACAGGCGTGAGCCACCAGGCCCGGCCTGGTTCTTTATTTTAATGTGGAAAAATACTGAAATAAAGTGTAACAAATCTCATATATCAATGACCTGGACTCTAACACTTGTTAAACTTACTCCATTTTGCTTATCTTAGGTCCCATTTATTTATACCGTATATTTTGCTGAACCATTTTATTTTTTTATTTTTATTTTTTTCTTTTTCAAGACAGAGTCTCACTCTGTTGTCCAGGCTGAAGTGCAAGTGGCATGACCTTAGCTCACTGCAACCTCCGTCTCCTGGGCGCAAGCAATTCTCTCGCGTGAGGGCTCAGCCTCCCTAGTAGCTGGGATTACAGATGTGCACCACCAAGCCCAGTTAATTTTTGTATTTTAGTAGAGACAGGGTTTCACCATGTTGGCCAGGCTAGTCTTAAACTCCTGGCCTCATGTGATCTGCCTGCCTTTGCCTCCCAAAGTGCTAAGATTACAGTATTGTTTTTAATTGGAGAAAAGGCATACAAATTTATTAAGGTGTACGCAGAGGAAACCAGAGAATGATTATGATTTTAGAGAGTAAATGACAGACAGCATAGCTCTTCACCTCTAAATATTTCAGCATGACTATTCAAAAAAAGCACATACTCCTGCATGACTCAGCACCATATCACACAAAATCACATGAGCAACAGTTCCTCATTCTAATCCACCATGGAGTTCATATTCAAATTTTCCAAACTGTCTCCCATTGTCTTTAATTGTTCAAACCAGGCCTAATCAAGGAATGCTAAGGAGCACCCTTTCCAAAGTAACACGTTAGACAAAAGAACGACTCAAGGACAGTCAGAAGGGCTGGAACCTGACAGTAAATTAGCATACAACCTACCTTCTTTTTAAAAGAAAAATCATTTGACAAACAACAACTGCTCTTAACATTTCCATGAATTTTCTTCCAGCTAATTTTTCTTTTCATAAACACATCCATATATGCAGTTGCGAACAAACTGTCTTGCTACAGATCAAATGCTACTACAACTTCTTCTGGCAAGAGGAGGCAAAGACCTGGTGAAGTTTCGCACATGTCATCTCTGGCATGCCTGCTGGCCGGCCAGCCTCCTGGGTCAATAAGTCAGTAACTATGAAAAAAGGCCGCTGAGTGGGTCAGAAGACTGTCCTGCATGGAGACACTATTAAAGGTCCTGGATTTCCAAATGTACCACTGCACTGCTCTGTGGCCCTGCCAACTTCTTCCTCCTCCAGCTGACATGACCCCAAGCCCTAGAGAGACAGAGCAGGTGTTGGGAGAGGCTGCTGTCCCACTTCCTGGGTGTCCAGGATGGATAAATGTAGGATTTTACAGAAAGTACTTTGGAACTTTTGGAAGTGCTATATATTTAAAAGCTGTTAATAACATTCTCTAAACCAAAAATATCACAAAAGCCTCAAACTCCTAGATATCAAAGCTTTGACTTGGAATATTTATTTTACTTTATTTTATTTTTTTGAGACAGTTTCAATCTGTCACCCAGGCTAAAGTGCAGTGGCATGATCTCGGCTACTGCAACCTCCACGTTCCAGGTTCAAGTAATTCTCTTGTCACAGCCTCCTGAGTGGCTGGGTCTAAAAGCACCCACCACCATGCCCGACTAATTTTTGTATTATTAGTAGAGATGGGGTTTCGTCATGTTGGCCAGGCTGGATTCGAACTCCTGACCTCAAGTGATCCACCCGCCTCGGTTTCCCAAAGTACTGGGATTACAGACGTGAGCCCCTGCATGTGGCTGACTTGGAATATTTCATAAAAAGTAAAAATTTTCAATATACACATACTACCCTGAATGAAACACCTTGAGCCGAACTAAACCCTCAGCCAAACCAAGCCATCATATTGAGAGAGGAATCACCTTATTCCTTAGGAGAACTGTGAATTTTCTTGAAACCATGTTGGACGCCAGTGCTTTCTGCTTTGGAAGCGGATTCCCCAGCCGCTTCGGCTCTGGTGCTCGGCCAGTCTCTCAGAGAAGACTGCCTCCTTGCTTCTTCCTGGAAAGGAAGCCCAGGGCTTTCTTACCTTGTTTCCAGGGGTACAGATGGCTTCGTTTCAAGGGCTTCTGTTTTTCAATAGCATTGCCCATTTTAAAGCCAGAGGACCACAGGGCCCTCCCGAGCCTGGCGTCTTTCCTGAATGGCAATTGAGGGCCGAGTCACTGGCTGAAAGGGGACCATCTCTTGGACATCCCAAACCACCCAGCGCCAGAGCCCATGCAGCCCTCACAAGGGAAGCTTGAGGAATTTTACTCTGAACAGTCTTTCCCTTCTGCCTTTCAAAATCCCTTTGGCTCCAGGGAGGAAATCAGAAGAAAAGGCTTGTTATCGCCCTACCGGTGTGTCTCAGTAATGGTCTATATTAAGAAGCTGTTCCTCAGCATTCTTTTGACACTTTATTACTCATCAGCATAGCAGCGGCTCCAAGGGTGAATTTTATGTCCAAATACTTTTAATACCACTTTTCCCTGCAGGAGAAGTGGGGAATCAGGTGATAAAAAGCTGAAAGTCATAAATGAACCATTCTGCGGCATGCCAGGAAACATTTTCACACAGTCCCTTATGCCACACCTTCTATTTCAGAGTCCCATACTCAGACCAGTGTGCACCATGCAACAAGTACTGTCAGAGAAAACAAGCTGATTTCACTAATACTGTGTTTCCAAGGGAAACAAAAAACAAAACAAAACATCAAAACACATGCTACACCTCAGTCTCCATAGAAGAAAACACCATGGGGACAAACACAGCTAAGAATTTATAACCTCAAGTTCCAGACTTCCACTGCACTTTGGGAACAATTTTGCAGGAGAAAGGGCTACACTACATAAATTCTGAACAATGGGTTTTCTGGAAAAAAGAAAGGAATGAAATCAATCATATATTCTTGGTAAAAAGGAAGACAACATCGAGGTGGATGAAAACATTTCATTTATTTCAGTCCCAGAGTTTGAGGTTATAAAAACTCCTAAAGAATCCCCATAGCATAATGTCGGTAAGAATGCAGGCTCTGGGACGGGCTAGGTGACTCGTGCCTGTAATTCCAGCACTTTGGGAGGCCGAGGTGGGTGGATCACTTGAGGCTGGGAGTTCAAAACCAGAATGGCCAACATGGTGAAACCCTGTCTCTACTAATAATACGAAAATTAGCCAGGCATGGTGGCACTAAGCTGTAATCCCAGCTACATGGGGAGCTGAGGCAGGAGAATCACTTGAACCCAGGAGGTGGAGGTTGCAGTGAGCCGAGATCGCGCCACTGCACTCCAGCCTGGGTAGTAGAGCGAGACTATGTCTCCAAGAAAAAAAAAAAAAAAAAAAAAAAGAACGCATGCTCTGGAGCCCAAACACCTGGGTGCAAATCCTGGCTCTGCCCTTGGCTCTGCCAACTAAGCACAGCAGCCTCAGTTTCCTTATCTATTAACTGGGCATAATTCCAGTTCCATCTCCCAGCTGTAAGAACATTTGTGAAGTATTTAGCATGCTGCCTGAAACTCAGGAAGTCCTTGGTGAATACTTATCTTTTTTTTTTTTTTTGAGACAGGATCTTGCTGTGTCACCCAGGCTGAAGTGTGGTGGCATAATCATGGCTTGCTGCAACCTCAACCTCCCAGGCCCAAGCAATCCTCCTGCCTGAGCCTCCCAAGAAGCTAGGACTACAGGTGCATGCCACCTTGCCTGGCTAATTTTTCAAGTTTCTTGTAGAGACAGGGTCTCCCTATGTTGCCCAGACTGATCTCAAACTCCTGGCCTCAAGTGATCCCCCTGCCTCAGCCCCCCAAAGTCCTGGGATTACAGATGTGAGCCACTGCACTCCACCTATTTTCATATGAAAATATGAAATATTTCACTTATGAAAGGCTTCCTATTTTGATCTACCAATCATAGATAATTTTTGCAAAATCACAGTCAGAGATTCCAAACTTGGCAAAGCAAATAGCATGTGTCTCTTGCACCGTCGCCAGTGAGGCAGGAGGAAAGAGCACACGTGCAGAGGCTCCCCGTTTACCTCACAGAGCCCCCAAGCTCCTCCCCAGATTAAACTGCAGCCACAAACTGGAACAAAGCACAGGGAACCCACACCACACCAGAGGGGTCCTGTGAAACCTAACAGTTGCACAGCAGAATACCCAGCACACAGTAAGTACTTAATAACTCTGTTGAACAAATTAGTGGATAGGTGATGAAATAAAACAATAAGAATTATCCCCAATATACACACACTGATTGTCCCCACCCCTGGAATGTGTTAACGAAGAGTTTCTAATCCATAAGTAAACTCTACTCTCCAAGCAAGAGTCAGAGGGTGTGGGCAGCTGGGGCACTGTTTCCTCCACTTCCCCACCCCTCAGCTCCAGCCGTTCCCAGCCTGGAGTTTCCTCCCTATCAGTGTGCGAAACCCCTGAAGTCAGGAACCATGTCTGGGGCAGCTTCTCTCGGCGCCTGTGCACACATAGAACAATGGGTCACAGTTAGAACCTGGGCTCTGGTGTGCGCTCTGTTGTTTCTTAGCTGGGGACCAACACATTTGTAATGGTGTTCCAGGAGAAAACGCATCCTAGGTTCCAAACAATTTATGAATGAACCATTAGCATGAACTGGACATTTCCCTGAGAGAAGAGCTCTGAAACAAGACCCCTGTGGTCCAACCACTTCTCAGGTAATCATGCCCTCCCACCGCCCACACACTTATTCCAATGGGAATTGTTCAGGGGGAGAGGAACAAAATAATCTAATCTTAAGAATTCCTCTCTAATCCCCAGCTCAGAAAGTGTCTTTTATAGTCATCCCTTCTGCAATGTACCAGACTAAGCAAAAAAAAAAAAAAAAAAAAAAAATTTGAGCCATCCCCCAAGACCAAAATGCTTGCAATTGAAGATGGGCAAGTGACCCATCTCCAGTCCACATTTCAGGGAAACAACACAAGACTTTTCTGATTCTTCACAAATGGGAAGAATCAAGTGAGCTGTTACCAGAAGCAGAAGGCTGATTGCACAGCCACTGTGATGAGTTTCCAAGCCTTGCACAAATTTGTAGAGAATGCTGTGGCTGTACGAATTGCCTTCAATCAGACCCGACTTGACCATGTGTTATCAAGGTCACTCCTTCACATATAACTACTACAAGCCCCAAATCTCTGTAAAATCCAAGCAGATTCACAAGATCATCTCCTCCAACTAGCCCCTCCCCGATTTCACAAATTCTCAGAGAGGGGTAGGGATGGAGGCTGGGCGTTTAGTTTGAAGGCCAGATCCAGCTCCCAGATCTTTATCCTTGGCTAGGAGAGCCTCTGCTGCCCATTTCCCCATGACCAGAGGAGGCAGGAGGGCCGTGTGAAGGAACCAGCTCTGAAGGTCAGCTGGCCTGGTTTGAATCTATGTGGACACTTCCCAGCTGAGCAACTCTGGGATAGAATCTTCACCTCTCTGCACCTATTTTCACATATATTCATGTGTACAATTACACTACCTGCTTCATAGGGCAGTTTAAAGGTTGAATAAGATATTTAGAGTCGGGAGGCCGATGTAGGAGGTTGAGGCAGGAGAATCATTTGAGCCCAGGAGGTCAGGACTGCAGTGATTTGTGACTGCACACTGCACTCCAGTCTGGGCCACAGGGCGAGACCCCCATCTTTAAAAAAATAAAATAAAATAAAGATGTGTAAAATTTGTTGGTACACAGCAGACAATGAGAATAGCTACTGTCAATGTTTTTATTATCTATAAATCTCTAAGCTTTAGATACAATACATTGAAAAAAATTATTTACCCTTACTAGGGATTTTCTCCCCCATATCAGAGTAAGATCCATTGCAATATTCTAGTGAATAATTCATTCTCTTAGTATAATTAAAATAAAATTTATCTTACAGACATCTGTACCTCAGGATTTTTTTTTTTTTTTAAGAGACAGGGGCTCCTTTTATTGCCCAGCTGGCCTCAAACTACTGGGCTCAAGTGATCCTCCTGCCTCAGCCTCCCAGGTAGCTGGACTACAGAAGGAATGATATTTTGATTGCGGGACAT
Source organism: Cheracebus regulus (assembly GCA_963574635.1). NCBI lineage: Eukaryota > Metazoa > Chordata > Mammalia > Primates > Pitheciidae > Cheracebus > Cheracebus regulus. Next base: position 3,231 of record CAUYQU010008348.1, on the reverse strand, counting down.
GACATAAGCCAGAGAGGTAATATTGCTGTCACTGAAGTACGAAACATTTAAAGGAATGACTGCACCTACATGTAAGATGCCATTGGCTTCAGACGAACTCTGATCTAAATCAGAATTCTTCAAGGCGTTGCTCACTTCTTGAAGGCAATTTTTTTAAAAAACAGAAATGGCTCAGAAGGGAAGGGCTGGTGGATCCCTGTAATGTGGACATTCACCCACCCAGAACCAAAGAAACAGAGGCTGGGCTCTGAGGTGGGTACCCGGTAGCTGACACAAAGCTTTGTGTATGGAATTTGTCTGCTGGGAGGAAAGTCTGATGTTGGTCACTTCCCTCCTGGAGAAAAATACAACAATAAGAGGAAGCACCAAGCACTGTGGGAATGTTCCAAGTAGGAGTTCCAGCTCAGCCCAGAACATAAACAAAGGCAACAACCAGCCTGGAGGCTGGGCCCAGCACAGCATTGAGGCAGAAAGTCTGGGTCAGACTCTCTATCAGAGTCCTCTAGACTCTGCCTTTTTTTTTTTTTTTTTTTGAGACAGAGCCTCTGTTGTTCAGGTTGGAGTGCAGTGGTGCAATGACAGTTCACTGCAGCCTCTAACTGCTAAGCTCAAGCGATCCTCCTGCCTCAGCCTCCTGACTAGCTGTGAATATATACACTTGCCACTATGCCTGACTAATTTTTAAAATTATTTTTTGTAGAGATAGCGTCTTGCTTGGTTGCCAGGTTGGTCTCAAACTCATGGTCTCAAGTGATCCTTGAGCCTCAGCCTCCCAAAGTCCTAGGATTATAGGTATGAGCCACTGAGTCTGGCCTAGACTGCTTTGAAGTGACTCTCCTGTACTGTACAGGAAGAAATCATCGAAGGCAAAGGCCATCACATGTCAAGTGTCACAGGAAATAGAAGCTCAGGGACTCTCTTATGATACATCTGCAAACTCACAGATCAGTCTCAGAACGTCATATCTGGAGGGGCCTCAGAGATTTAGTCAACAAATACCAACATGGAGCTTGGGGAGGGTCAGATAACATGCACAAAGAATCACTTAGTTATTACTGTGATCAGCACTAAATTCAGGGTGGGGGATGCACATTTAGCAAGGTGACCTAATCTCATCTGGGAAGTCAGGTAAGGGTGAGACTTGAGGGATAAGCAGAGCTGGACCAGGCAAAGGGCAGCGTATATGAAGGCCCTATGTAGCTGGAGGTACATGCCCAGGAGAAGGCCGGGGGTCGGATGGGACAGGGCCTTACAGATCCAGGGTTTTGTGTCGTGGGCTTTGGGGGTTCCTAAGGTGTTGGCAAACCATGTGTGTTCATTTTTCTAGGAAGAGAGGTCTCTGGCTTTCATGAAAGTCTTAAGGAGGTCAAGAACTTAAGGAGGTCAAGTGGTTAAGAACTACTGAGCTAGCCCAGCTCATTATAACAAAATGGAGAAACAGAGGTCCAGAGAAAAAAGACCTTTCACAGGAGGCTAGAGGCCCCAAGACACCGACTCCCAGTGCAGTGCTCTCCCACAGTTAGCCCACCGCCCCAATTCTGCAGGAGATGTGTCAATAACTACAAATGCTGACTCCTACTGGCCACTGTTGATGGATCCCACACGAGGCTGCTTCATTTCTCTATCCAGGCAGACCTAGAATGACACTCTATAGAAATGAACTGCAAAGACACCCAGCCCATCTTTCTTGCGTTAACCTAATCTGTAAAACACAGGGGCTCAGAACCTGTCCCTTGCTTCAAATTTCAAGGACCCCCAATGAGACAGCTTCTGGCTTTCCAAGGACCTTCATGGATGAGGCTGGTTCACTGAAGGGCAATCAGGGCTCGGCATCCAGCCTTCTGAAGAAGCTGTTTACTTGTTGTTCTTTACAAAGTCAGGACTCGGCCAGGAAGTAAACATAGCCCTCAGTATGGGAAAGGGAGAAATGTGGAAGACTTGGGGGAAAGTCTAAATATGTACAGAGAATGCTTCCCAAATCCCTGATATGGCCAGGCACTGTGGCTCATGCCTGTAATCCCAGCACTTTAGGAGGCAGAGGGGGGTAGATCGTTTGAGACCTGCCTGGACAACGTGGCAAAACCCCTGTCCCTAAAAAACAAAGAAAAACATAATTAGCTAAGCATGGTGGTGCATGTGTCCATAGGCCCAGCTACTCAGGGCATGGGGGGTGGGGAGCTGAGGTGGGAGAATAGCTTGAGCCTGGGAGGCAGAGGTTGCAGTGAGCCAAGATTGCGCCACTGCACTCCCGCCTGAGTGACACAGGCAGACCCTGTCTCAAAAACATAAATAAAAAATAAAAACTCCTTGATGCTTCCTATAATACTAAAGGTAGAAGTCCTAAGTGCATGGATTGGCATTCAAAGCCTTTTGGAGTCTGGCCCCAAACTACCTTTCCCACCTTCATCTCCCACTTCCTCACAAGAAGACTGGACACTGTGCACAGCCCTGCAACTGCCTGCCTGCGGTGTAGCTCACGTCCCTCCTCTCCAGAGTCAAATGGAACCTAACAGCCGCCATCCAGTGGACTCTCAAGGACAAGGGTTGAGGGTCCCACAGCCTTGGCTTCAGTTGGACCATGACAGTATTGGAAGAGGCGATGCTCCTCTTCCCCGACACTGCCGACCTCAGCCTCCAGGCTGTGGTGTCTCTTGCCCTTTACGACTCCCTGCCTCCAGACGAACTTGACCAAGCCGCTCACTGCCGATGGGCCTCTGCAATGAGCTGCACAAGTGTGAACATGGTCACAGCTGTGGGGTTCGTTCTCAAGTGAGACCCCTCGGAATTGGGTCTCGCCATATGGTGAGCTTGAGCCCAGACACAGTTTCCCATCGGAGGCAGTCGAGCTATGGGAAAGCCAGAACTGCAATCAAAGGATATATGAAAACTTTACTAGACAATGATGTGATGCCTATGTGGTCTGAGAAGACATTGTGTCTGTTCTCTGTTTTGCTAAGAAAGAGGTGTTTAATTGTGTTAAAAAGCTATTTTCTGTTCCTGTTTTTAATGACTTTGTTTACCCACTATTGCAAGGTCCTATGCTTGTTTTTGTGACTACTGTTTACTAAGATAATAGGTTTACTGCCTTTCTGGTGCCTTGTATAGGATCATTAACATTTTAACTATAGGTCTGCCCTCCCGGATAATGACAACCATCTGCCTGTCTTTAGGGTACCTGATTGTGTTTCCAGTTTTGCCATTTTTCTTATCTGCTACCTGAGCTTGTATCCC
>CAUYQU010008346.1:0-33143 GCA_963574635.1 Cheracebus regulus | reverse complement strand
ATGAAAGAAAGAGGAAGAGAAAGGGGGAGAGAGAACGGAAGTCTTGTTCTATTGCCCAGGTTGGAATGCAGTCTAAAAATAGGTATTAAAGACCTCTTTTATGCCAATAATTGTGCTTAACAATGGAGACAGGAAGGAATAGGAGAGTTTTTGTTTTTTTAATTAAAACAAAAACAAAACCCTATTTGAGAAGCAAAACTCTACTTGTTAACCTGTCTCAGTTTAATTTTTAACAAGAGAAAGGAGGTACTGGGGACCCCACAGCCTACTGCTCCTCCTACACAAACCCCACATCCGAGGCAGGATCCCCCCATGATCCCCCGGTGGTCCCCGCACAATCTGGGGAGACTCGGGGCAGCTGGCGCGGAGCTGCCCAGAGAGGGCTCCGGGGATCCGGTTGCAGTCGCCGCGCAGGGGCGGGACAGGACGCCCGGGGTCCCGACTGCCGGCCCAGCCCCACCCTGAGGCCAAGGGGACCGAGGGCCGAGCTGTGCCAGGGGGATTCGGGTCCCAGACCCCCGAGTCGCCGCGGGGAGGCCCGGGCCCTGCCACCGCCGGTTCCAAGCAGCCCCTCCCCCGTCTCCAGACCCCTGGCCCGCACGCTTACCATTTCTTGCCTTTCAGGTGGCTCTCACGACCAGTGCAGGTCACAGCATAGGTGACAGAGTGACAGAAGCTATGGCAGAGGCACCTGGACCCTCCGGGAGGGGAAAGCCGGACTCCCAACCTCAGAGCGCCGCCCGGAGCCGGGGAGTGAGAAAAGCGGAGCCTCCTCACTCCCCGATGGACAGTTGGTAAGGCCCCGCCCCAGCAGCCCTGATTGGATGAAGTGCCGGGCCCCACGCCCTGAGTGACAGCAGAAGCCCTTGGTAACGGGGTTTTGCAGAACCGGTGTGACCGGATCCAGCGACAGATTCTTTAAGCCAGAGGTCTCTAACCTTTTTAGCACCAGAGATCGGTTTCTTTGGAAGACAATGTTTCTAGGGGGCAGATGGTTTCGGAATGAAACTGTTCCACCTCAGATCATCAGACATTTGATGATCATAAGGAAAGCCCAACCTAGATCCCTCGCATGCGGAGCTCACAATAGGGTTCGGGCTCCCATGACACACTAATGCCTCTGCTGCTCTGACAGGAGGCATAGCCGGGGTTGGGAACCCCTGCCAAACTTTTTCTTGTCGGGCTTGTACCTCATGCCTGTAACCCTACACTTTGAGAAGCCAAGGCAGGCAGACTGCTTGAGCCCAGGAACTTGAGACCAGCCTGGGCAACATAGCAAAACCCTGTCTCTACAAAAGATACAAAAATTAGCCTAGCAGTGGGGGTGAGATGGCTCACGCCTGTAATCCTAGCACTTTGGGAGGCCGAGGTGGGTGGATTGCCTCAGCTCAGGAGATCGAGACCAGCCTGGCAAACACGGTGAAACCCCATCTCTACTAAAAATACAAAAAATTACCCGAGTGTGGCAATATGCTCGGGAGGCTGAGACAGGAGAATCGCTTGAACCCGGGAGGTGCAGGTTGCAGTGAGCCGGGATATCGCCATTGCACTCCAGCCTGGCTACAGAGTGAGACTCCGTCTCAAAAAAAAAAAAAAAAAAAAAAGCCTGATGTGATGGTGCATGCTTATAGTCTCAGCTACTTGGAAGGCCGAGCTGAGAGGATCGCCTGAGCCCTGGAAGGTCGAGGCCACAGTGAGCTGTGATTGCACCAGCCTGGGTGTCAGAATGAGATCCTGTGTTAGAATAAAAAAAAAAAAAAAAAAAGAACAAAACTATATGCAATTGCAATAGAGTTTAATATACATAGAGCCAGCTAAATGAAAGACCAGAGTTTTATTTTTACTCAGTTCTGATAAGTTGGTGAGCAGGAGGCTGGAAAATGGGGAATGCTGATTGGTTGCAAATAGGATGATATCATAGGGAGTCTAAGCTGTCTTGCTGCACTGAATCAGTTCTGGGCTAGGGACCACAGGAACAGGTGAGCCAGTTTATTGGTCTGTGTGATGCCAGCTAATCCATCAGAATGAAGGGTCTCAAAAGTACCTCAAACACCAATCTTAGGTCTTAGAACAATAATATTACCCACAGGAGCAAGTGGGAAGGTTAGGAATCTTGTGTCCTCTGGCTGCATATTTCCTAAACCATAATTTCTAATCTGTGGCTAATTTGTTAGGTCTTTTTTTTTTTTTTTTCTTCCTGAGATGGAGTCTTGCTCTTCAGGTGTCTGCCACCATGCCCGGCTAATTTTTGTATTTTTAGTAGAGACAGGGTTTCACTATGTTGATCAGGCTGGTGTTTAACTCCTGACCTCGTGATCCACCCGCCTCTGCCTCCCAAAGTGCTGGGATCACAGGCATGAGCCACCTCGCCTGGCAATTTGTTAGTTTTATAAAGGCAGTCTGGTTCCCAAGCAAGCAGACAATTTCTTTTGGGAAGCGGCAGTTATCACTTTTGTTTTAAAGCTAAACTAAACACCTCCCAATGTTAGTAGGACCTATGCCCAGGAATGAACAAGGGTATCTTGGAGGCTAAAGGCAAAATGGAGTCTTTTAGGTTCTCTTTCACTGTCATAATTTTCTCACTGTTAAAATTCTTGCAAAGGGGTTTTCAGATGTGAAGTCATAATTTTAACTACTGGCAGCAATTATGTGGGAATTCATATATAGCAACTAAATCAGTGGAGCAGGATAATTGGTTGAAGGGTTTACTAACTACTCCATTCGGTAGAAGTGCCACTCCTTATTGATTTAACTAAAAGCACTACTTCCTAAGCCATGGACACTGAGTATAACAATATGTGATCCAAAGAAGTTCCTACTCTGCTTCTCTCTAGTGAAGTCCTGCCAGTTACCTTATTACTTCCACTGCCACTTTTTCCTCCTCCAAATGTGGCTAAGCAATTATTTTCCTTATGGCAAACTCCAAAGATGGGAACATGGCTAGGTACATGAGGGCCACTCTGAGAGAAAGCAGACTTAGTTATACTTTTTGCAAAGGTGACTTCAGATATAGAATCATAATTTTAGCTACTGGCAGCAATTATGTTGGAATTCACATAAGACACTAAATGACTCGAAAAGGACAGTTGGTTGAAGGTTTATTAATTGTTCCTTCAAGTGGAAGAGTCTTGCCCTATTGATTTAATTGACAGCACTATTTCCTCAGCCATGGAGACTAAGTACAGCAATATGTGATCTAAAGAACTATCCACTCTGAGGGCCAGGTATGGTGGCTCACGCCTGTAATCACAGCACTTTAGGAGGCCAAGGCAGGTGGATCACTTGAGGTCAGGAGTTCAAGACCAGCATGGCCAACACGGCAAAACTCCATGTCTACTAAAAATATAAAAATTAGCTGAGTGTGATGGTGCCCACCTGTAATCCCAGCTACTCGGGAGGGTGAGGCAGGAGAATCACTTGAACCTGGAAGGCGGAGGCTGCAGTGAGCTGAGGTTGTGCCACTGCACTCCAGCCTGGGCAACAAGAGTGAGACTGTCTCAATAAAACAAAACAAAAAACTTTGTTCTCTGCTGCTTCCCTCTGGTAATGTTCTGCCAGGTACATTAGTATTTCCACTGACACTTTTTCCTCCTGCAAAGGTAACTGAGCAATTGCTATTTCCAAAACTGAGTATAAATTGGAACATAGCTAGGTCAATGGGGTCATTCAGAGTCAACAAATGTTATACAGAACATTTTCTTTTCAGTAGCTTAATTTTCAGTTCTATTTTTTATTTTTATTTTTATTTTTTTGGAGACAGTGTCTCACTCTGTCATCCAGGCTGGAGTGCACTAGTGTGATCTCAGCTCACTGCAGCCTCCACCTCCTGGGTTCAAGCAATCCTTCCACCTCAGCCTCTTGAGTAGCTGGGACCACAGGCGCATGCTACCATGCCTGGCTAATTTTTGTCATTTTGTAGAGATAAATTTTCACTATGTTGCCCAGGCTGGTCTTAAACTCCTGGGCTCCAGCGATCCACTTACCTTGACCTCCCACAAAGTGCTGGGATTGATTACAGGCATGAGCTACTACACCTGGCCCTCATTTCTACTTTTTTATTATTTTAAAATTTTATTTGTTTGTTTGTTTATTAGAGATGGGGTTTCAACCGTGTTGCCCAGGCTGGTCTCAAACCCCTGAGCTCAGGCAATCCGCCTGCCTCGGCCTCCCAAAGTGCTGAGATTACAGGCGTGAGCCACCACGCCCCGTTTGTGTGTGTGTGTGTGTGTGTGTGTGTGTGTGTGTGTGAATATGGGGTTCACCATGTTGGCCAGGCTTGGTCTCAAACTCCCAACATCAGGTAATCCATCCTTCTCGGCCTCCCAAAGTGCTGGGATTACAGGAGTGAGCTGCCATGCCCAGACTCACTTATTTGTTTTTAGAGACAAGATCTTCCTATGTAGTCCAAGCTGGGAACAGTGCAACCCCCACTAACCCTCCTGCCTCAGCTTCCTGAGAAGCAGTGACCATAGACACATGCCACCACACCTGGATTTTTTTTTTTGACATGGAGTCTCGCTGTGTTGCCCAGGCTAGAGTGCAGTGGCGCAATCATGGCTCACTGCAACCTCTGCCTGCCAGATTCAAGAAATTCTCCTCGTGGCCCACACATGTAATCCTAGCACTTTGGGAGGCCGAGGTAGATGGATCACCTGAGATCAGGAGTTCAAGACCATCCTGGCCAACGAGATGAAACCCTGTCTCTACTAAAAATAAAAAAATTAGTTGGGCGTGGTGGCATACACCTACAATTCCAGCTACTCAAGAGGCTGAGGCAGGAGAATCACTTGAACCCGGGGGGCAGAGGTTGCAGTGAGTGGAGATCCCGTCACTTCACTCTAGCCTTGGCAACAGAGCAATGCTCAGTCTTAAAAAAAAAAAATTGTACCTAAATGTGATTTGAGACTTTCTACCAGATCTATATAATAGAAATTCTTCTTGTTCTCATTTTTTAATAATTCACAAACACAAAATGTTTTCTTTTGTTTGTTTATAAGACAGAGTCTTGTTATGTTGCCAGATCCCGGTCTGGAGTGCAGTGACATAATCTCAGCTCACTGCAATCCACCTCCTGGGTTCAAGCAGTTCTCCTGCCTCAGCCTCCCGAGTAGCTGGGACTATGGGCGCACACCACCACGTCCAGCTAATTTTTGTATTTTTTAGTAGAGACGGGGTTTCACCATGTTGGCCAGGATGGTCTCTAGCTCTTGACCTCGTGATCCACCTGCCTCAACCTCCCAAAGTTCTGGGATTACAGGCGTGAGCCACCGCGCCTGGCCAGAGGCTTTAAAAAAATTCATCTTTCCCAGAAATTTCTTTCTTTTTTTTTTTATTTAAAAGATGGGGTTTCACCATGATGGCCAGGCTGGTCTTGAACTCCTGACCTCAGGTGATCCATCCACCTCAGCCTCCCAAAGTGCTTGGATTATAGGCGTGAGCCACCACGCCTGGCCTTTCCCAGAAATTTCTAATACAGAGATAGATACGAGGTTTCTGCAAAATGAACAAGTCATGTCCTTTCCTCAGAGTGTCCCACAGCCCTTGCCTGGACAGGCAAATTCTGAAGCTTTTTTTGTCTTGCAGTAATTTTTGACCTGGACATCACCATTAAAGTGGTACTTTGCCCTTGAATTTCTGTCTTATCCTTGTGCAGGTTTTTCTTTGTTTTTAATGATAATCCCAAACACAAATCACGAGATGAGTGTGCCATCCTGAGTAAAAAATTGTTTCTAACTCAAAAAGGTAGAGCCTTTCTCACTGGACTCCTGCAAAGGCAAGCACCAGTCTGCAAAAGGAATAAAGTGGCACTCAGCAGCCTGGAAGCTGCAGCACATCCACCCCTCTCAGCAAGAATGATGCTATGACCTCACTGAGTACTCAACACATGGGGCAGAGGAATGAGTTTACCTCTGCTGGAGCAGTTCTTAGCCCTAGAGTGCCACTCCAGATGTGTGGCAGTAGAAGAGTAATTTTATGAAAGCCTAAAGCAGCACTACCTCCCACAAGACAAAGCAGCAGAGGTGAAATTAACTCAAGCCTGCAGAGCAAAGCCCCCCTACAGAAGAGAGGCCACTGGGGGCTTGAGGGCTCTCCTTAAGATAAAGCTGCGACCTTCAATTTAAAGGCCAGGGGAGGCCGGGTGTGCTGGCTCACACCTGTAATCAGGATTTCGAGACCAGCCTGACCAACATAGTGAAATCCTGTCTCTACTTAAAATACAAAACATTAGCTGGGTGTGGTGGCAGGCGCCTGTAATCCCAGCTACTCAGGAGACTGAGGCACAAGAATTGCTTGAATCTGGGAGGCGGAGGTTGCAGTGAGCCGGAGATAACACCAGTGCACTCCAGCCTGGGCAACAAGAGCGAAACTCTGTCTCAAAAAAAAATATATAGGCCAGTGGATGCCACACCTTAAAACTTTAACAACTTATAAAATTTCTTTCTTTTTTTTTTTTTTTAAAGATGGGGTTTCACCATGATGGCCAGGCTGGTCTTGAACTCCTGACCTCAGGTGATCCACCCACCTCGCCTCCCAAAGTACTAGGATTACAGGCGTGAGCCACCGTGCCTGGCCATAAAATTTCTTAAGAAATTCCACATACCAGCCAGGTACAGTGGTTCACGCCTGTAATCCCAACACTTTGAGAGGCCAAGGCGGGTGGATCACAAGGTCAGGAGTTTAAGACCAACTTGGCCAAAATGGTGAAGCCCTGTCTGTACTAAAACCACAAAAGTTAGCCAGGCAGGCGTGGTGGCAGGCACCTGTAATCCTAGCTACTCAGGAGGCTGAGGCAGAGAATTGCTTGAACCAGGGAGGCAGAGGTTGCAGTGAGCCAAGATCGCGCCACTGCACTCCAGCCTGGGTAAGAGCAAGACTGTCTCAAAAAAAAAAAAAAAGAAATTCCATATACCAAACTAGTCCCAGAAATAAATATGCAATTTATTAAACAATAAAATAATAGCTTAACACAATAGCCAAAAAAGTTAAAAATTCAGAAATACTTGCTTTCCCTATGAAAACTAAGGATAGACAGGCATGGTGGCTGTTGCCTATAATTCCACCACTTTGGGAGGCCAAGGCAGGAGGACTGTTTGAACCCAGGAGTTCCAGAGCACTGTGAACATAGGGAGACCAGGTCTCTACAAAAAATTAAGAAATTAGAGGCCGGGCGTGGTGGCTTACGCCTGTAATCCAAGCACTTTGGAGGCCAAGGCGGGCGGATCACCTGAGGTCAGGAGTTCAAGACTAGCCTGACCAACATGGTGAAACCCCGTCTTTATAAAAAAAAAAAAAAGAAAGAAAAAGAAAAAAAAAAAAAGAAAGAAAGAAAGAAATTAGATAGATGTGGGGCCAGGCATGGTGGCTCATGCCTGTAATCTCAGCACTTTGGGAGGCCGAGGGGGGTGGATCACAAGGTCAGGAGTTTAAGACCAGCCTGGACAAGATGATGAAACCCTGTCTCTGCTAATCCCAGCTACTCGGAAGGCTGAGGCAGAGGTTGCAGTGAGCCAAGATCTCAGCCACTGCACTTCAACCTGGGAGACAGAGCAAGACTACGTCTCAAAAAAAAAAAAAAAAAAAAAAAAAAAAAATTAGATGGGTGTGGTGGCTTACACTTGTAGTCCCATGGACCTGGGAGATACAGGCTGCAGTGAGCAGTGATCAAGCCACTGCACTCCAACCTAAGTGACGGATGGAGACTGTCTCAAACAAAACAAAGCAAAAAAAACTAAGGATAGCACCCTCGAATTTGCCCCTAAGTTGTGATTCAAAGCCTTGGACCCCCACTGAAGGAAATCCCTAGTACTCAAACACTAGATACAGCAGAAGTGAAGATTGCACTCTAATTTTCCTCCTTTGTTCTATGTTTCTTCCTGAAGGGCTTGTAAAAAATCACTTCCTCTATCCAGGAGCAATTTTCTACTGACTCCCAAATTTTAAGCAAAGCTTTTCTTCCCTAACCAATTGCAAATCATAAAATCTTTAAGCCCCAGCTTTAAAATATTCCACCCTTCCAAGCCTAAACCAATGAGTAAACTCCATGTCTTGATTTTTTATTTTGCCTATAGCATCTGCATTCCTAAAATTTACCCTGGCTTCTAAAAATCCCTGCCTGAAATCTAGTGGGGGAGGTCAGGATTTAAGACTTTATACCTGTGTGGCCCTCACTGATTGAGTCCCTGCAATAAAACCCTTTTTCCACATCACTTCAAACCCCAGTGTAAATGCCTGGCTTTCCAGGACAAGGCAATTGGATCACAGTTCTGTCCTCAACCCCTGGGGCTCTGGTTGGCTGGAAATAGGCCTTCTCCCACATCTTTCTCACTTTCATGTAGGAAAGAAGTAATTTCATTTTTTAAAATCAAAACTGTTTTATCTTAAGGATATATACCTTCACAGACAGCATAAAGTTAATTTTTCAGAATATTTTTATCAGCCAGGTAGTGTCTCACAGCTGTAATCTTAGCTGTGATTTTAGAAAATAAGGTGGAAGGATTGTTCCAGGCTAGGTGTTCAAGACCAGCCTGAGCAATGGAATGAGACCATGTCTCTATGAAAAGAATGAAAAATAAGCTGAGAATGGTGGTACCTGTCTGTAGTCCTAGCTACTCAGAAGGCTAAGGTGGGAGGGTAATTTGAGCCCAAGACTTCAAGGCTACAGCGAACTGATTGCACCACTGCACTTCAACCTGGGTAACAGAGGGACACCCTGTCTCCCAAACAGACACACACACACACATATATGTATATAAATATCCCATATATTTTACTTATGCATTTTAAATGTTATATGTTTAAAAATACATATGCATATTTATATACAAAATACAAATATATATATATATTTTATTTATTTTATTATGTAATAGAGATACAGTCTAACCATGTTACCCAAGCTCGTCTCGACCTCTTCAGCTTAAGCAATTCTCCTGCCTTGGCTTTCCAAAATGCTGAGATTACGGGTGTCTCTTCAGTAAGTCCTTCCATGCATTTGAAGTTTTGAGTCCCATCTAAACTCTTTACTTTCTAAGAGTCTTACCATATTGCTCATATCCATAGTTTCTAGCCAATGTGAGTCCTTACATGCTTTTGAAGAATTGAGGCAGATCTGAAGGCTTTACCGCATTGCTTACACTCATAGGGTTTCTCTCCAGTGTGAATCCTTTCATGATAGAGAAAAGAGTTGGAAGAAATGAAAGCTTTTCCACATTGTTTACATTTATAGGGTTTCTCTCCAGTGTGAGTCCTTTTATGATAGCGAATGGAATTGGAAGAAATGAAGGCTTTTCCACATTGCTTACACTCATAGGGTTTCTCTCCTGTGTGAGTCCTTTCATGCATTTTAAGTTGTGAGGCAACTGTGAAGACTTTACCACATTGCTTACATCCATAGGGTTTCTCTCCTGTGTGAGTTCTTATGTGCTTTTGAAGGATTGAGGCAGATCTGAAAGCTTTCCCACAGTGCTTACACTCATAGGGTTTCTCTCCAGTGTGAGTCCTTTGATGATAGTGAAAAGAATTAGAAGAAGTGAAGGTTTTCTTACATTGTTTACATTCATAGGGTTTCTCTCCAGTGTGTGTCCTTTCATGTACTCGAAGATCCTTGACATAACTGAAGGCTTTCTCACATATCTTACATTCGTAAGGTTTCTCTCCAGTGTGAGTCTTTTCATGATAGCGAAAGGAAGTGGAAGAAATAAAGGCCTTACCACATAGCTTACACTCATAGGGTTTCTCTCCAGTGTGTTTTCTTTCATGTACTCGCAGGTACTTGACAGATCTGAAGGCTTTCCCACATTGTTTACACTCATAGGGTTTCTCTCCACTGTGAGTCCTTTCATGATATTGAAAGGAACTGGGACAATTGAAGGCTTTACCACATTGCTTGCATTTATAGCGTTTCTCTCCAGTGTGAGTTTTCTCGTGTCTTTTTAATGAACTGGGAGAAAAAAAGTCTTTCCCACATATGTTACATTTATGAGGCCTCTCTCCAGTGTGCATTCTCATGTGTGTTTGAAAGCTTACTAGATAAGATAATGCTTTCCCACATTGCTTACATTCAAAGGGTTTTTTTGCAGAATGGATTTTTTCATGTCTACGAACAGAACTGGGAAACCTGAATGCTTTTCCACATTCCTTACATTCATGAGGATTTTGCCCAGTGTGAGTTCTTCCATGTATTGCAAGGCTACTGGAATAATTGAAGGCTCTGAGGTGCCTATTAAGGGAAGAAAGACCCATGCTGATTTCTCCACACACACCATTTTCATATGATTTTACTCTAGGAGGAGTTTTCTTCCTCCACATGTCATCTGGAACCTGGGTCAAAACTTCTCCATGCTGATGACTTTCTTTACTTTGAAAGAGTCTTTCTCCTATAAGTCTCCTGTGAACAACGAAAAGCACATTATAATGGATTTATCACTAATTTTAATTAATTTCTAAGTATTGCACTTGCATTTTAAGACGGAGTCTCGCTCTGTCATCCAAGCTGGAGTGCAGTGGCGTGGTCTCAGCTCACTGCAACCTCTGCCTCCCTGGTTCAAGCGATTCTCCTGCCTCAGACTCCTGAGTAGCTGGGATTACAGGCACCCACTACCACGCCCAGCTAATTTTTTGTCTTTTTAGTAGAGATGGGCTTTCAACCATGTTGGCCAGGCTGCTCTCAAACTCCTGACTTCATGATCTGCCCACCTCGCCCTCCCAAAGCACTGGGATTACAGGCGTGAGCCACCATGCCCAGCCCTGCACTTCCATTTTTAACAGTGCCCAGCAATGTGTAGGCTTTCTGTCCTGTCTAAACTGTGTGAACATGAAGGGACCACATGCTATACAAGAAGGCCCAGCCATCTCTTTTATCAAAAATAGATAATATTGAGGCCGGGCACACTGGCTCACGCCTGTAATCCCAGCACTTTGGGAGGCCGAGGCAGGTGGATCACCTGAGGTAGGAGTTCAAGACCAGCCTGGCCAACATGGCGAAACTCTGTCTCTACTAAAAATGTAAAACTTAGTGCACACCTATAATCCCAGCTACTTGGGAGAGTAAGGAAGGAAAATCGTTTGAACCTGGAAGGTGGAGGTTTTACACTTTACATGTTTTTAGGGAAACTTTTCTAAGAATAAATATGCTGGAACTAGGTTTATTTCTTTTGTTTGCTTTTTCTTTTTTTCTTGAGACAGAGTCTCACCCTGTCACGCAGGTTGCAGTGCAATGGCGCAATCTCGGCTCACTGTAACCTCGGCCTCCTAGGTTCAAGCAATTCTTCTACCTCAGCCTCCCGAGTAGCTAGTATTATAGGCACGTGCCACCACGCCTGGCTAATTTTTTGTATCTTTAGTAGAGATGGGGTTTCACCATGTTGGCCAGGCTGGTCTCGAACTCCTGACCTTGTGATCTGCCTGCCTCAGCCTCCTAAAGTGCTGGGATTACAGACTTGAGCTACCATGCCCGGCCAGTAGTGTTTGCTTCTTTTTAACATTTTCTTCCATTCTAAGATTGTCTAGAGAGACATTATTTTCTCTTGAAAGTACTAGTTACCTTAGATTTCTCCTGGGATTTTGGTGCTTATCTTCAGCATTTTGGTTGCTCCATTTTTTTCCTAAAATGCAGACCCAGAAAAATAGTCCTGAATTAGTATAAAATTATAAAAATGTTACTTAATTCTATGTTCATAGCTCATTGCACCAGTGCCTCATTTATCCAAAGTATTCCCACCGGGCGTGGTGGCTCATGCCTGTAATCCCAGCACTCTGGGAGGCCAAGGCAGGGGGGATCATAAGGTCAGGAGTTCAAGACCAGCCTGGCCAAGATGGTGAAACCCCATCTCTACTAAAGATACAAAAATTAGCTGGGTGTAGGGACAGGCGCCTGTAACTCCAGCTTCTCAGGAGGCTGAGACAGGAGAATCACTTGAGCCTGGGAGGCGGAGGTCGCGGTGAGCCGAGATTGTGCCACTGCACTCCAGCCTAGGCGACAGAGGGAGACTCTGCCTCAAAAAAAAGAAAAAAAAAGTATTCCCTTTCCATATTCCAAATCACTCCACAGCACTGATGAGCTAGAAACACTTGATCTCTAATTCACTAAGGGAAGTAATGCTGTCATTCTTACCTATGGAGGCCAGGTTCCTCAAGGTTTCCTGCATCACTTCCCTGTAGAGATTCTTCTGGGAAGGATCCAGCAAAGCCCACTCCTCCTGGGTAAAGTTCACAGCCACATCCTCGAAGGCCACCGAATCCTGAAATATCCCACATGTGGACAGAAGGATAAGTGAGGCTGACAGCGTTGGGGTCCTATACCCAATTTGTAAGAAGTTCTCAGGATGCTGTGGACTCCAAACATTTATTCCATGACTTGGTCATCAGACCCCTTACTCTCTGTTTACACTCACTTTCTTCGATAACATAATTTTCATGTGGCTGGGATGCGGAGGTTGTAGTGAGCCGAGATCATGCCACTGCACTCCAGCCTGGGTGACAGAGCAAGACTCCGTAACAAAAAAATTATTTATATATAAATAAATAATTTTCATCCTAGAATTGAACTCTGGATGGGGTAAAGCAACAGCAAAATAGGAAAATGTATGTTTCTGGTGAATCTAGGGAGAAAGGCATGATGCCTGGACTGGCCTTAATGTCTGAAATGTGGATCTGCAGCACCTGTCATAACAAACTCCTTTGAATTTATGAGCAAAAAAATGCTAACGTTAGCAGCCCTAAGGCTGTATATTCTTGAAAATGCCTGTTCACAAAGTTCAACGTTTGCGATGTCTAGAAAATGGATTTTGTGGCCTGGCGTGTTGACTCACACCTGTAATCCCAGCATTTTGGGAGGCCGAGGTAGGCGGATCACGAGGTCGGGAGTTTGAGACCAACCTGGCCAACAAGGCAAAACCCCGTCTCTACTAAAAATACAAAAACTAGCCAGGCATAGTGGTGGGTGCCTGTTATCCTAGCTACTTGGGAGGCTGAGGCAGGAGAATCACTTGAACCCAGGAGGCGGAGGTTGCAGTGAGCCAAAAACACGACACTGCACTCCAGCCTGGGTAACAGAGGGAGACTCCATCTTTAAAACAAAACAAAAAAACCAAATTGATAAGACAGTCATAACTAAAACAAAAACGCATGAAGGAAACCTTTCTGGGAAACTGTATTTGGATAGAAAAATCTAAACTGGGCCGGGTACGGTGGCTCACACCTGTAATTCCAGGCCTCTTTGGGAGGCTGAGGCAGGTGGATCACCTAAGGTGAGGAGTTTGAGACCAGCCTGGCCAACATGGTGAAAGTCCATCTCTACTAAAAATAAAAATGAACAAAAAATTAGCCGGGCATGGTGGTGGATGCCTGTAATCTCAGCTACTCAGGAGGCTGAGGCAGGAGAATCACTTGAACTTGGGAAGCAGAGGTTGCAGTGAGCCATGATCATGCCATTTCATTCCAGCCTGAGCAAGAGTGAGACTTGGTCTCAAAAAAAAAAAAAAGAAATAAAGAAAAAGAAAAGAAAAACCTAAACTGTAATTGATGAATTGCTGAAGGCTGAAGGGCCACAAGGTTGAGAGGTAAAAAAATTTCAGGATGCCCCGTCTTTTTTTTTTTGAGAGTTCAAGACCAGCCTGACCTACATGGTGAAACCCTGTCTCTGCTAAAATACAAAATTTAGTCAGGCATAGTGGCAGGCACCTGTAATCCCAGCAATTCAGGAGGCTAAGGCAGGAGAATCGCTTGAACCAGAGAGGCGGAGGTTGCAGTGAGCCCAGATCACGCCACTGCACTCCAGCCTGGGCGACAGAGTGAGATTCTATCTCAAAAAAAAAAAAAAGTAAAGAAATAAATAAAAATTAAAATAGATGGCCAAAAAGAAATGAGTTATAAACCGCAAAATAAAGACACACATGAGAGGTTAGATGGTTCATACATACACTCTACTGGCATTACCTTTTAATTGGAAGTTATACACAATCTACAACCCAGTGACTTTTCCCCCAGTGTGTGAGAAATTTATGTTGCATTTTCATATAGCCAAAAAAAAAAAAAAAAAAAAAAAAAACCAACCATGACATTGTCAACAAGGTCAAAACTAAACTGTAAACCTAAGCCCCATTAACCAGTGAAATGGGTAAGTAAACTGGGCTACCCATGACTCAACACAGTAGCACAT
The DNA here is from genome assembly GCA_963574635.1 of Cheracebus regulus. Classification (NCBI taxonomy): domain Eukaryota; kingdom Metazoa; phylum Chordata; class Mammalia; order Primates; family Pitheciidae; genus Cheracebus; species Cheracebus regulus. The sequence continues at coordinate 18,985 of CAUYQU010008346.1, read as the reverse complement.
TTGCAACAGAATGAGGGAAAAAGTCAGAAACAAACCCTTTTGGTGTAACATGAAAGGTACATTAAGTAACTAAGTTACTGGAAACTCCCAACAACCAAAATTCTACTTTGTGATAAAAGATAATACAGCTACAAGGAATAACAAAAAGAAGGCTGGGTGCGGTGGCCAATACAAGGAAACCCCATCTCTACTAAAAATACAAAAATTAGCCGGGCAGCCCAGGCATAGTGGCTCACGCCTGTAATCCCATCACTTTGGGATCACCTGAGGTCAGGAGTTCAAGACCAGCCTGGCCAATGTGGTGAAATCCAGTCTCAACTACTATAAATAAATAAACAAAGGATAAATTTTTAAGATAGCATATTACAGAAAACAATTGATAATATTTTGAATCAAAGAAGGGGAATTGGTGTTTGGAAATGTGGGAAAGGAACTGAAAATGTAGGATTTTACTGCAAGCCCTCAAAGAGGCAGGCAAGACTAACAGGATGGAGGATTTAAGATTCTGCTTCCCATATAGTTGGAAAATGCAGAGAAAAACCAATTTCTGGCCAGGCGCAGTGCCTCACTCCTGTAATCCAAGCACTTTGGAGGCCAAGGCGGGTGGATCACCTGAGGTGGGGAGTTCAAGACCAGCCTGACCAACATGGTGAAACCTCGTCTTAAAAAGAAAAACCAATTTCCCTGGGAAGTGTTAAAAATTAAAATAAGAAGCAATTAAACTAACTGGCTATAGAACACCAAGACCCTCCACAAGCATACAAAAGTCAAATTCAAATGCAATTCACATAAATTTCTAATTTATGTGACACTAGGTGGCCTAAGGAAACAATAACACCAATGACTTAATAATTTATAGGGAAATGAAACTTGGGCTTAACCAGGCACAATAGATCAGTTAATCTCTGACTACATAACCAAAAAGTTTTCACCTGTACAGACTGTGAAAACAGGTAATTCAAAAATTTAAAATGCCAGAACTCTTTTTTTCTTAATGGGAGCAGGGCTGTGCCGCTGACGCCCCGGGCACTAGCCCCGCCCCTGATGCTGGAATTTTAAATTATCTTGAGGTTTAAAGAAATGTGATTCTGGGGTTCAGTCATCTGACAGGCAGCTCAGCTGGAACCTTCCTTTCCGTGATTACAGATTAGCCTTCTTCCTAATCTGTATTGTTCTGTAAAATCCTTTAAATGACTGAAGCAAGTCATCAAAGACGCTTTCCCTCTTAAGGATTGAGGATTGATTTCATTAAAGACTAACTTCCCTCTTACTTTTCTCACACAAAGACTTTACTGCCATCCAATCTTCTGAAGCTATAAATGTTAAATTCACTTTTTTAAATAAGAAATGAAAACCTTTTGCAAAGAAAAAGTCCTAACTACTTAAAAAAAAAAAAAAGGCGGTTCACGCCTGGAATCCCAACACTTTGGGAGGATGAGGCGGGCAGATCACAAGGTCAGGAGTTCAAGACCAGCCTGACCAACACAGTGAAACCTCGTCTCTACTAAAAATTGCAAAAATTAGCCAGGCGTGATGGTGGGCACCTGTAATCCCAGCTATTCAGGAGGCTGAGGTGGGAGAATTGCTGGAACCCGGGAGACAAAGGTTGCAGTGAGTCGAGATCACTGCACTGGCACTCCAGCCTGGGCTTGGGTGAAAAAGTGAGACTGTCTCAAAAACAACAAAACCAAAAAAACTGTAACCAATTAAATTGTATAATTAGTGTAGTTGTACTAATTAGTTGTATTAAATTGTACAATTAATTTAGTTGTACTGATTGTTGCACTAATTAAGTTTTTTTGCCTATATAAGAAGGAACTTAACTTTCTTTTTTGATATAGCATCTCATTCACCATGGGTGGACTGCAGTAGGGTATTCACTCACTGCAGACTCCAACTCCTAGGCTCAAGCAATCCTACCTCAGCCTCCCAGTAGCTAGGACTACAGCCAGGTGCCACAATGCCTGGCTAATATTTTAAATTTTTTCTTTTCTAGAGACAGCATTTTGCTATGTTATCAAAGCTGGTCTCCAGCTCCTGGCCTCAAGGGATACTCCTGCCTCAGCCAAAGTGCTGAAATTACAGGCATGAGGAACTGCACCCAGCCAAGAATTTATAACTTCAGAAAACTGAGCCCATGACTTTTTTTTTTTTTTTTTTTTTTTTTGAGATGGAGTTTCGCTCTTGTTGCCCAGGCTGGAGTGCAATGGTGGGATTTTGGCTTGCTGCAACCTCCCCCACCCGGGTCCAAGCAATTCTGCCTTGGCCTCCCCAGTAGCTGGGATTACAGGTGCCCACCGTCACACCTTGCTAGTTTTTTGGGGTTTTTTTTGTTTTGTTTTGTTTTGTTTTGTTTCCTGAGACTTAATCTTGCCCTGTTGCCCAGGCCGGAGTGCAGTGGTGTGGTCTCGCCCCATTGCAACCTCTGCCTTGCGGGTTCAAGCAATTCTCCTGCCTCAGCCTCCTGAGTAGGCGGGATTACAGGCGCACACCACCACGCCTGGCTAATTTTTGTATTTTTAGTAGAGACTGGGTTTCACCATGTTGGCCATGCTGTTCTTGAACTCCTGACCTCATGATCCGCCTTGGCTTCCCAAAGTGCTGATATTACAGGCATGGGCCACCACACCCGGCCCCTGCTAATTTTTTTGTTTTTAGTAGAGACAAGCAGTATGGTCTCGAACCCCTGACCTCAGGAGATCTACCCACCTCGGCCTCCCGAAGTGCTCCGATTACAGGCGTGAGCTACCGCGCCTGGCCTAGACGGAGCCCATTTCTGTGTAGTCTGTTTTTCTGAATGTCCATTCTCAGATTTTAATAATCTCAGATTGAATAATCTCTAATTTGATCTTTTGAATTATTTAAGATTGGCAAATCCAAATAAGGTTATTGCATCACTATACCTAATCAAGTCTGTATCCGGTTTGGCTCCTCAAGCACTTATCTATCTTTCAACCAGTGAACTAGAAATAAAATCCTAAGCTTGGGCTGATCACGAGGTCCCACACACACACACACAAAATGCCGGGGGTGGTGGTGGCACGCGCCTGTAATCCCAGCTGCTCAGGAGGCTGAGGCAGAAAAAATCGCTTGAACCTGGGAGGCGGAAGGTTGCAGTGAGCCGAGATCGCGCCACTGCATTCCAGCCTGGGCGACAGAGCAAGACTTCAACTCAAAAAACAAATTAATAAAATCTGGTAAAACAGGTCTTTTGAGGACGGAGGCGGGGACTGGGATGGAATCACTTGGCAGATAACAGCCCTCCTTCCTACCATCTCCAAATCTTAGACAAAGCTTCAAACTCTCAACCGACTGCCACCTACAGAACCCCTCCACCACCTGCGTTCTAACCTCGCTTCCACGTGTCCCGCCTTTCAGCCAAAGGAACTTACACCTTCCCGGCACTGATTCATCATTTTCCTGCAATTCCTGTCTCCCCGTAATGAATAAAACCAAACTGTCATGGGCAGTCTCGGGACCGCTTACTCTAGGCTTGGTGGGGTTGTGTTTCCCACAGCCTAGGTCTCTCCTATTCAGCTCAGAAGAATCTTAAGTTATTTTACACAGTTTGGATTTTTCCGTTACCAAACCACAAACCAGGACTGGATGTTTATCATTCATTAATCGCTGTTTGCTAAAATAAACTCTAATTTTTTTTTATTTTTATTTTTTGGTCCAGGCTGGAGTGCAGTGGCACAATCTCGGCTCACTGAAACCTCTGCCTCCAGGGTTTAAGCGATCCTCCCGCCTCAGCCTCCCAAGTAGCTGGGATTAAAGGCATATGCTACCACGCCCAGCTAATTTTTTGTATTTTTAGTAGAGATGGGGTTTCACTATGTTGGGCAGGCTGGTCTCGAACTCTTGACCTCAGGCGATCCACCGCCTCGGTCTCCCAAAGTGCTGGGATTACAGGCGTGAGCCACCGCACCCAGCCCTAATAAACTCTAATTTTTAGCTGTGCCTCAGTTTAATTTTTACCTGAACAAAAAAACGAACTGGGGACCCCACAGCACCCCGCTCCTCCCACACGAAACACACACCCGAGGCAGGATCCCTCCATGACCCTCCCGTGGTCCCCGCACAACCTGGGGAGACGCGGAGCTGCCCAGAGAAGGCTCCGGGGCCGGGACGGGGACGGCAGTCGCCGCGCAGGGACGGGACCGGACGCCTGGGGTCCCCTCTGCCGGCCCAGCCCCACCCAGCGGCCGAAGGGCCCGAGCGCGGAGCTGCGCCAGGGGGAAAGTGTCCAGACCCCAGAGTCGCCGCAGGGAGGCCCGGGCCCCGCCACAGCGGTTTCCACTCGGTTTCACCCAGCCCCTCCTTTCGCCTTGGGACCCCCGCCCTGCATGCTCACCATTTCCTGGCTTCCAGGTATCCCGGTGTGTTCTCTAAACGTCCCGCGAACAGTGCAGGTCACAGTGCAGTCGACAGAGCGACAGCAGCTATGGGTGAAGTAAAACTGGTCCCTTTCGGAGCAATAAAGCCACAGACCTCAACTGGCGCGAGCAGCCCCAGGAGTGAAGAGAGCGGGAATGCAACCTCCGCTTCCCCGGAGGACAGTTGGCAGGGCCCCGCCCCGGCGCCGCTGATTGGATAAGGGTCTAGACCTCGCCCCCTTCCCTGAGTGACGGCAGAAGCCTTGGGTGACCTGGACCTGCAGAGCCGAAGTAGCTGCTTCTGGCCACACTTTCCAAGGTCAGCTCCCTCCCTGCCTCCTTTTCTTTGAATATTTGCTTTCCTCCAAACTTGCTCCGAATTGGTAGCAGGGACATTGTCGTCTTCCTCACTCCGTGGGCTGTCCCTGCTTCTTCGTCCTGCACAGGACATAACGGTACAGGGAATTCCAGACTCAGTGTCCGAAAAAGGTGAAAGACATGAAAATATTTTGCCCCAAAATACAGCCCTGACAAAATATATTTCTTTGACAATTTTGAAATGGCTGCTGCTTGGCCAGCAAACAGAAGGTGGCTTTGCAAAACTCTTGAGAGGGAAATTTGCATCCGTAGAGAATCTCCGTTAATGAAGCACTATCCGCTCCCCGCTTCTTTTCCTTTCCCTTATCTAAAAGCTATTGAGAGTTTGACATATTTTTAGGCTTGGCGGTGGCTCACGCCTGTAATCCCAGCACTTTGGGAGGGTGAGGCGGGTGGATCACGAGGTCAAGACATCAAGACCATCCTGGCCAACGTGGTGAAACCCAGTCTCAACTGAAAATACAAAAATTACTTGGACATGTTGGTGCACGCCTGTAGTCCCAGGTACTCCAGAGACTGAGGCAGGAGAATCGCTTGAACCCGGGAGGTGGAGGTTGCACTGAGCAGAGATCGCACCACTGCACTCTAGCCTGGGCAACAGAGCAAGATTCTGTCCCCACCCTCCCTCCACCCCACCAAAAAAAAAAGAAGAAAAAGACTCAGATCGCGACCTCTCTGTGGTGGCTGAGAAATCTGCAGCCGGAAAACAACTGCAACTGCCAGGCAGGTCCGAGAGTGGATGCAAACAGAGAATGAAGTGGAAGAGGCCGCCGGAAGAGATGGCGGCCTGGGACCCCGCAGCAACTGTGGCTCTAAAGCCTGGAGCCTGGGAGGAAGGGATGGGGGCTCCCGGGACGCGACGCCTGAGGTAAAGAGAGTCGGTTAGCGCCCAGGGAGCCAGAGGGTGGGGGAGCTGACCCCGGCCAGGGCTGTGGCGCCTGAAGGAGAAAGTAGGGGGTTTTGGGTGGGAGCAGCAAAAGGATGGTGGTGCGGGGAGGGGCATTCTTTTTTTTTTTTTTTTTTTTTATTCGGAATTTCTTTGTTTATTTGTTTTTTTTTTTTTAAGACTAGGTTTAACCATGTTGGTCAGGCTGGTCTTGAACTCCCGACCTCAGGTGATCCACTCGCCTTGGCCTCCAAAGTGCTTGGATTGAGTCGGAGTTTCACTCTTGCTGTCCAGGCTGGAGTGCAATGGCATGATCTCGGCTCCCCGCAACCTCCGTCTTCCGGGTTCAAGTGATTCTCTTGCCTCAACCTCCCGAGTATCTGGGATTACAGACATGCACCACCATGCCCAGATAATTTTTGTTTTGTATTTTTAGTAGATACTGGGTTTCTCCATTTTGTCAGGCTGGTACTGAAACTCCGGACCTCAAGTGATCCGCCTACCTCTGCCTCCCAAAGTACTGGGATTACAGGCGTGAGCCACCGTGCCAGGCCTAAGGGAAAGGGGCATTCTTGTGTGGGTTGGGCAGGGATCCCGGAGGGGCGCAGGGTGAGGTTAAAAGCTTGGCGAAAGGTGGGTTCATGCCTAGGAAATGAGTGTCTCCGAGGGGATGAGGGTGTGGCCAGGTTTTGGAGACAGGCCAGGGTTTCTGGGTATGTCCAATGGTCCCAGGGAGACTGGGGCTACTCAGGGAGTTGGGTAGGGGGTGGGTTACAGAGAAGGTTTGAAAGCAGGAGGTGTGCAAAGCCCAGGAAGAGGGACTAAGGGGGCAGGGAGGCTTAGTCAGTGGGCGGTGAGTGTGTGCCCTGTCAGCCTCACATCGTTCAAAGGATCAGAATCCAGTTATGAGGAGTTTATTTATTTATTTATTTATTTATTTATTTTTGAGACAGAATTTCACCCTTGTTGCCCAGGCTGGAATGCAATGGCATGATCTCGGCTCACCACAACCTCTGCCTCTGGGTTCAAGTGATTCTCCTGCCTCAGCCTCCCAAGTAACTGGGATTACAGGCATGTGCCACCACATCTGGCTAATTTTGTATTTTTAGTAGAGATAGGGTTTCTCCATGTTGGTCAGGCTGGTCTCCAACCCTGACCTCAAGTGATCTGCCTGCCTCAGCCTCCCAAAGTGCTTGGATTACAAGCGTGAGCCATTGCGCCAGGCCTGTGAGTTTATTAAAGTGAAAAGCAGGAAATGGCCATTCTGGAAAATACACACTTCAAATAAATGGGCTCAGCTCTTTCTTGCTCGGATTTTGAATGACTCCTTTTCACAACCCCAAACACTTAGCAGGTCACATTTTCCCCTCTCGTTTTGGTCTTGGCCTGAACCCTACCTGCTCTCCTTTGCACCCTTGTTCCCAGACCAAACTGAGGGTTGGGCAGCTTATTCTCTGTACACAATAAGAAGATGCAGACAAACTGGGAAACAAGAGAGTTGCTTTTTTTTTTTGAGATGGAGTCTCGCTCTGTCACCCAGGCTGGGGTGCAGTGCCACAATCTTGGCTCACTGCAACCTCCACCTCCCTGGTTCAAGCTATTCTTGTCCCTCAGCCTCTAGAGTAGCTGGGATTACAGATGTGGGCCAACACGCCTGGCTAATTTTTGTATTTTTTTGTGGAGACACCATGTTGATTAGTCTTGCCTTGAACTCCTGACTTCAAGTGATCTGCTTGCCTTGGCCTCCCAAAGTGCTGGGATTACAGGGTAGCCACCATACCTGGCTTCTTTCTTTTTCTTTCTTTCTTTTTTGTTTTTTTTTTAAAGACATTCTTGCTCTGTTACCCAGGCTGGAATGCAGTGGCATGATCTTGGCTCACTGTAACCTCTGCTTCCGGGTTCAAGCAATTTCTCCTGCCTCAGCCTCTCCAGGAGCTGGGCTTACAGGTGCATGCCACTACCAGGCTAATTTTCATACTTTTAGTATAGAAGGGGTTTCACCATGTTGGCCCGGCTGGTCTCCAACTCTTGACCTTGAAAGATCCACCCACCTTGGCCTCCCAAAGTGCTGGGATTACAGGCATGAGCCACAACGCCTTGCCAAGAGAGCTTATTTCTGTAAGTGGGTACAGGGAGAAGGCCAGGAAAATATCATCCGACCAACTCCAAATTACAAAGTTTTCCAGTGCTTTTATACCTTCTGTTCTTTATGTCTATGTGTAACTGTACATTCATCCGAAGACATAAGTGATTAATTTCTTCTAATCTGTAACTAAGGTCTGAGTCTTGGGGACTTAAGGGAGCCTCAGTAAAATTTACTTAATCTAGATGGGTCCAGGTGCTGAAGATGATTAGCCTTATCTTGTCTCCTGCTAAATTACGGAGGTTTGGAGAGTTCCTTTCTGGAGGTTTGGGGAGTTCCTTTCAACCCCCAATAAAACTTGTTTAATCCTAACTAGGTACTAGGTACGAGGAGTGTGAGCATTCCTTCCTTATCTTGTATGCTTCAAGGCCCAGGAGGCCTTTATTACTCATTCTAGACTTTGCGTAAGAGCACTGGCTCTATCAGCCTCTAATATTTAACCTAACCACTCAGTCAGTGCTGAAACAATTGTTATGTGAGGGTTTTTTGTTTGTTTATTTTCCTTTTCTTTTCTGGAGTGCAATGGTGTGCTCTGGGCTCACTGCAACCTCTGCCTCCTGGTTTCAAGGAATTCTCCTGCCTCAGCCTGCCAAGTAGCTGGGATTATAGGCATGTACCACCACGCCAGGCTAATTTTGTATTTTTAGTGGAAATGGGGTTTCTCCATGTTGCCCAGGCTGGTCTTGAACTCCTGACCTTAGGTGATCTGCCCACTTCAACCTCCCAAAGTGCTGGGATTATAGGGGTGAGTCATTGTGCCTGGCCTCTGTCTGTGTTTTCTCGAGATAGGGTCTCAGTCTTTTGCACAGGCTGGTCTTGCTCTGGTCGGGCTGGTCTCCAACTTCAGCTTCAAGTGATCTCCTCCCGTTCCTCTGGTCAGGCTGTCTTCAACTCCCAGCTTCAAACGATCTGCTTCCCTTGGCCTCCGAAATTTCTGGGATTATAGATGTGAGCCACGGCAACCGGCCTCCCAGGTAGTTGTTGAATGGTCTTTGCAACCTCTAAGAGTTCTGCAGCAGCATATTCCCTGACAATGAGTCTCCTGCATCCTTACACCCCATGTTGCAGACGTTGCTGAGCTTTCCTCTTTTGTTTGCATAGTGGGACAAGCATGTCAATGATCCTCCTCCTCCTCATAGATGATTTCTTTGTCATCAGTCTTCCTCTTCATAAATTGCAAAGGAATCCAAGTTCTCACGTCTCAATCGGGCTTACTTATAGTATCAGCTATTGTAAGTCTGCATCAGCTCCACAGCTCCAGCATCCATCAAGGCTGCCTCCTTTTTCCTCCCCACCATCCTGTTCCAGAAGCCCCCAGCTCTGCTCGCCAGGTGCCTTAGGCTGTACAGCTGCACTGCTGCTGGGCCCAGGCAGCTGTCTGTCCCTGCAGCCCCTTCCCCAACCCATTCCCAGCCCTGCCCTGCCCCAGTGGTATCTTTAGTGTTCCTGGCTGCTAGTGCCATGCCACCGCGATTTGGAAGTCTTTTCATGCAGTTAAATTATCTTATACGTGTGTACGTATAAAGTGGAAGAGAAAAAGCTAAGATAATTTAACTGGAATCTGGGCAGGGCTGGGAATGGGTTGGGGGAGGGGCCGCAGGGACACATAGCTGTCTGGGCCCAGCAGTAGGGCAGCTGTACAGCCTAAGGCACCTGGTGAGCAGAGAAACAGGAGACCCAAGTGCAGATGCGCTTGGGGCGGTGGGGGAAGTGGGGGCGTGTTCAGTCATTAATGCGGTTGGACCTCAGGAGCCTGGGTCCATTTGAGGGGCAGTGTTTTTGGTTTTGGCATGCATAGGGTCACTGGGGTCATGCTGTGATTTGTATATATGAAGAAAATCTATGAAGGTCAGTTTGACAGAATTGTCTGGAACATCACCTGGAGAAAGGATTTATGAAATTGACAGTTTATTTAGGTCAGAAGCTTAAACTGACTCCAAGGGATAGTTTCCTGTTGGTGAAAATGAAGTTCTGGAAGGAAGGAGCGTTCCTATATTGTGAGGAGAGTTGGTAGAGGTGTGAGGAGACTTTGTCCATGCCTCATCCCCTATTCCAGCCCCCTGGAGACATCTGTCTCTCCTTCCTGGTCTAGTCGTGCCTGGCTTGGTTTCCATTCCTCTCCTGTTCTGAGGCAAACAGATCGCTCCATTGGACACTGAGTCTGGAATTCCCTGCATACACTTGTGACCTGATGCAGCACGAAAGAGCAGAGAGAGCCCACTGAGTGAAGGAGAGGTCAGTGACCTTTCTGAAGTTCAGGAAAGAGGCCAGGCACGGTGGCTCACGCCTGTAATCCCTCCGGAGGCCGAGGCAGGCGGATCACCTGAGGTCAGGAGTTCGAGACCACCCTAACAGGGTGAAACCCTGTCTATACTAAAAATACAAAAACTAGCTGGGTGTGGTGGTGGGCGCCTGTAATCCCAGCTATCCAGGAGCCTGAGGCAGGACAATCGCTTGAACGTGGGAGGCGGAGGTGGCAGAGAGCCGAGATCGCGCCATTGCACGCCAGCCTGGGCGACAAGAGCGAAACTCCGTCTCTAAATAAATACATAAATACATAAAAATAAGGTTTAGGAAAGTTTAGCGGAAATGCAAGCACAGAGAGGGAGGTGGGCTTTAAGGAGGAAGTGAATAGAATCAGTCTAGCTCTGCAGGTCCCGGTTATCCCGGGCTTCTGCTGTCACTCAGGGCTCTGCGGGTGAGGCGGGGCGCACGGTCCAATCAGGAGCGCCGGGGCGGGGCACGGTCCAATCAGGAGCACTGGCGCGGGACCCTTCTGTTTTTCCGGGGAGTGGACGGCCGCCCGCACGTTCTTTTGCCGCTGTGCCAGCGACCGTTGGAACCCGCTTTCCTGCTCTGAGAGGCTCCAGGTTTCTCCGCCAGAGTTCCTGTCGCTCTGTCACCTGCGCTGTGATCCTCTCTAGTCGCCGGAGCCTTGGGGAAGACAGTTGGAATCCCAGACATGGTGAGTGTGCGAGGCCAGGCGTCCTGAGGCGGCGGCGAAGGGGCTGGTTAGAACCGGCTGGAACCGGCGGTGGAAGGACCCCGGCCTCCCCGCGGCGACCCCAGGGTCTGTGGGGCTGGGCCGGCAGCGGGGACCCGGGGCGTCCTGTCCCTTCCCTGCGCGGAGCCCTCTCTGGGCAGCTCCGCGCCCCCAGCCGCGCGTCTCCTTAGATTGTGCTGAGCCATGGGACGGATCATGGGGGGAATCCTGCCTCGGGTGTGGGGTTCTTGCGTCAGAAAAGTGGTGGTCTTTAGGGTCCCCAGTGGTCTTTTCTCCTCTTAAAAGGTTAAAAGGTTTTTTTTGGGAGAGGGAGGGAGACGGAGTCTCACTCTGTCGCCCAGGCTGGAGTGCGGTGGCACAATCGGCTCACTTCAACCTCCGCCTCTTGGGTTCAGACGATTCTCTTGCTTCGGTCTCCCGAGTAGCTGGGATTACAGGCGCCCGCCACCACGCCAGTTATTTTTTAAATTTTTAATAGGGATGGGGTTTCACCGTGTTGCCCAGGCTGGTCTCGAACTCCTGACCTCGTGATCCGTCCACTTTGGCCTCCCAAGGTGCTGGAGTTAAAGGCGGGAGCCACCCTGCCCGGCCATTCTTCTGGGTTTTAAGTATTCCTTTTGAGGTCCCTTTCGGCCACCCTTTCTCTTGATGTATGTAGGATTTGGTCCTGGATGAAGGATTTGGTTCGTGGCCAATTAAAGGCTGAGGTTAATTGGTGCCTTACGCAGATACACTTTTCATTTCAGAATGTGGAAGAGGAAGGGTTGTAGAGAGAGTAAGTAGCCTTTGAGACTCTGGGTGAGATGGGGTTTTTTCTTTTGGTTTAGCTTTTGGAAGTTGGCGTTAATTGGCCTTAGGGTTCCTGCCCCCAGACCCAGGTGTTTCCTCTCGATCCAGCTTTGGGAATTCAGCACAAATTGGCCTTAGATTTCCTGACCCCAGACCTTGTTGTTTTTCCTTGATTCAGCTTTATGAAGTCAGCACAAATTGGCCTTAAGTTCCTTGTCTCCAGACCCTGTTCTCCTGCCTCAGTTCCCCTTTGGAAACTTTTTGGGGTGTTGTGTCTTCAGGAGCCCTCTCCTATCTTTCCCTGGTATTGGGTTTTAGAACTGCCTGGGGCTACCCCAACATGCCCACACTTGTCATGTCTCTAAGAGAGTTTAGAGAGTATCTTCTCTGGGGCCACTTCCCACAAGTTAGCCTGTGGTATGGAGGTGGGGCCTCCAAAGAGAGCCACTGAATTTTCCGGGGTAAGAGATGACTGGTATACTCTTCATCTAGTTAGTCAACTCCTTTATTTATTTATTTATTTAGAGATGGAGTCTCCCTCTGTCGTCCAGGCTGGAGTACAGTGGCATGATCTTGGCTCATTGCAACCTCTGCCGCTGGGGTTCAAGTGATTCTCTTGCCTCAGCCTCCCAAGTAGCTGGGACTACAGGCACGTGCCACCACACTCGGCTAATTTTTTGTATTTTTAGTAGAGACGGGTTTTCACCGTGTTAGCCAGGCTGGTCTTGATCTCCTGACCTCGTGAGTCACCGTGCCCAGCCTAGTTAGCCAACTCCTTACCATGCTCACCTTTTTCTCCAACTCCAGTTTCCATTACTTTGAAACATGTGGCTGGTCAGCCAGTTGGATGGAGTCTTGAAGGGAAAGAGAAATGATTCTGGTCCTCTGGATTCTCTCAGACTAGTGAATGAGAAATACGATTCCACAGGACAATGAAAGCCCACCCCAACAGGGTGAAGCAAATCAAAATGTATGTGGGGTACATGGTGTGCTGGGGAACGACACAATACAGTGTTGATGAGAACCCTTCACTGTGAGCAGGATGGCAGTGTGGTTTTGATGACTACAAGTGTCATGTACCCACCAGTCTTATTTATTTATTTATTTGAGATGGAGTCTTGCTCGGTTGCCCAGGCTGGAGTGCAATGGCATGATCTCAGCTCACTGCAACCTTCACCTCCTGGGTTCAAGTGATTCTCTTGCCTCAGCCTCCCGAGTATCTGGCGCCCACCACTGTGCCTACCACCATGCCCGGCTAATTTTGTATTAGTAGAGATGGAGTTTCACCATGTTGGTCAGGCTGTTCTGGAACTCCTGACCTCAAGTGATCCACCTGCCTCAGCCTCCCAGAGTGCTGGGATTACAGGTGTGAACCACCACACCCGGCCTCTACCCACCAGTCTATACAAAAGAGTTCAATTGCCCTAAAAATCCCTTGTGCTTCATGTAATCATCATCTCCCCTCCCTCTCTTCCACTAACCTGTTAATCCCTGGCATAACCGATGATTTTATTGCCTCTAGACTTTTGCCTTGTCCAGAATGTCATATACTTGGAATCATGTTTTAAGTAGCCATTTCAGCCTGTTTCATGTAAAAATATGCATTTAAGATATCTCTCTTTTTGGCTTCATAACTGATTTATTGTTTATTTCTTTATTTTACAAAATGTTAAAGAGATGAGGCCACACTGTGTTGCCCAGTGTGGTCTCAAACTCCCAGCCTGAAGGGGTCCTCCCTCCTCAGCTTCCCAAAGTACTGGGATTACAGGCATAAGCCATCATGCTCTGCCACTCATTCCTATCACTGAATAATTGTCTATAGTAGGGGTGTGTACCATAGTTTGTTTCATTATTCACCTATTCAAGGCTCATCTTGAGCCTCATGTGATACTTCATGTCTGAATTCCCAGCTACATGGGAGGCTGAGGTGGGAGGATTGCTTGAGGCCGGGAACTGGAGACCAGCCTGGTAGATAAAAGTGAGACCCCGTTTATTGAAGAGAAAGAAAAGGCTCATCTTGTTTGACTTTTGTTTTTGGCATTTTTGGCAGTGTGAGTAAGGCTGCTATAATTGTTTGGGAGCTGACTTGTGGGGATTTGAGTTCACAATTCATTTGGGTCAGTACCTAGGACTGTTGAATCATGTGGTAAGACCTTGCTTATCTTGCTCATATCTCCCTAGACTGTCTTCCATAGTGGCTGTCAAAATTTTCCGTTCACATAAACAGTGAATGAGAGTTCCTTTGGCTTCACATTTTTACCAGCATTTGGAAGTGTCAATGTTTTGGATTTTAGCTACTCCACCATGTGTTTGTTGGTGCGTCATTGTTATTTTCTTTCTTTCTTTTTGGTGCTTGTTATTTTCTATTTATTTATTTATTAAAGATGGAGTCTTGCTCTGTTGTTCAGGCTGGAGTGCAGTGGTGCGATCTCGGCTCACTGCACCTTCTGCCTCCCATGTTCAAGCAGTTCTCCTGCCTCAGCCTCCCAAATAGCTGAGATTACAGGTGCCCGCCACTGCCTGGCTAATATTTATTTATTATTATTATTTTTTAAGACGGGGTTTCACCATGCTGGTCAGGTTGGTCTTGAACTCCCGACCTCAGGTGATCTGCCCGCCTTGGCCTCCAAAGTGCTTGGATTACAGGTGTGAGCCACCGTGCCCGGCTTTTTTTTTTTTTTTTTTTTTTTTTTTTAAAGACTCAGTCTTGCTCCAGTCCTCCAGGCTGGAGTGCAATAATGGTGCAATCTCGGCTTACTGCAGCCTCCGCCTCCCAGGTCCAAACGATTTTCTTGCCTTGGCCTCCCAAGCAGCTGGGATTCCAGGCACCTGCCACCACACCCGGCTAATTTTTGTATTTTTAGTAGAGACAGGTTTCCCTATGTTGGCCAGGCTTGTCTCAAACTCCTGACCTCAGGTGATCTGCCTCCCAAAGTGCTGGGACTACAGGTGTGAGCCACCATACCTGGCCCATTTTTTGTATTTCTTGTAGAGAAAATGTCTCACCATGTTGCTCAGGCTGGTCTCAAACTCCTGACCTCAAGTGATCCATCCACCTTGGGCTTCCAAAGTACAGGAATTACAAGCATGAGCCACCATACCTGGCCTCATTGTTATTTTCATTTGTACTTCTCTATTGGCATGCTTATTTTTTGAATGGTTGGTTGGTTTCTTACTGAGTTTGAGTTCTCTGTGTCTTTTGAGTACTTGTCCTCATGAGATAGGTGTTTTGCATCTGTTTTGGCCAAGTCTGCAACTTGTCCTTTCATTCTGTTAACAGTGTCTTTCCAAAACAAAAAGTTTTTTGTTTGTTTTTGAGGCAGAGTATCACTCTGTCGCCCAGGCTGGAATGCAGTGGCATGATCTCAGCTCAGGGCTACCCCCCTCCCAGATTCAGGCAACTCTGCTGCCTCAGCCTTGTCATTGCCTTCACCTTTGTTCTTTCTTTCTTTCTTTTTTTTTTTGAGGCGAGTCTCCATCTGTTGTCAGGGTGGAGTACAGTGGTGCGATCTTGGCTCACTGCAACCTCCACCTCCCAGGTTCATTCAGTTCTCCTGCCTCAGCCTCCTGAGTAGCTGGGACTACAGGTGCATTTCACCACACCTGGCTAATTTTGGTATTTTAGTAGAGACAGGGTTTCACTGGTCAGGCTGCTCTGGAACTCCTGACCTCGTTATCTGTAGAGGGGAGACCCCATAAGTGCCAAGGCAGGAGACAAAAGCCTCAGCTTGTTTCCATATAAATAATGAAGAAGAAAGTAACTAGAAATATAACGGTAGTAGTTATTAGCTATTCATAGGTGATCTTAGTTATTCATAGGTGATTTAATTCTTTTACTAATGCCTCTCAGGTTGGAAGCCTGAACCTGGGGCTACATTGTGAAATGAATGACCCTAAGGCAAGACACTTTAAGCCCTCTGTCAGGCCCGTGTAAGAGCTGCTGGAGGGTGAAGGGCCGGCTGCTCAGCCAGGTAGAGAAGGAGTCGTCCAAGATGGCCTAGAAGTCTCCTTCCCCGAAGGAGTTAGGAGAAAACTCCGCCTCCTCCAAGCTCTTGTGGTAAGGCCTGATGGCTGTCAGGTAACCCCAGAGACATCCGAGGGCTTAATTGTCTCTATGTGATGCTGTGCTTCAGTAATCACGTTCCATGTCTACTCTCATGTTCTGATTCTGCACCTGGTTCCTTTTTTCTTAGAAGAGATAATCAGTAAAAGTAATGTAAATCTTAATGTCTTTGTTCTTTCTTAACAAGTATGGAAAAGTGCTGACATATTATGCTCCTTACCTCACCTACTAGAAATTCCTGAGCCCCTACCTGTATGACACATGATGTACTTGACCCTATCACGGCCACGCCCTGTCTACCCTGCCCCAAGCTTTGTGCTCAATAAAAGTCAGAGTGTTCAGGCACTTGGGGCCACTGAGGGACTCCGTGCTTTGGTTGACAGGGGACCCCCGGGCCCAAACTCTCTTTATCTGTGTGTCTGGTGTCTCTTATTTCTACAATTTCTCATTTCCACACCAGCAGAGAGGGGCTCATAGAACCCTGTAGAGCTGGACCCTACAGTGATCCACCTGCCTCGGCCTCCTAAAATGCTGAGATTATAGGCGCGAGCCACCCGTGCTTAGCCACAAAAAGCTTTATTTTTTTATTTTTATTTTTGAGACAGAGTTTTGGTCTTGTTGCCTAGGCTGGAGTGCAGTGGCACAGTCTTAACTCACTGCAACCACTGCCTCCCAGGTTCAAGTGATTCTCCTGCCTCAGCCTCCCAAGTAGCTGGGATTATTGGTGCCCACTACCACGCCTGGCTAATTTTGCATTTCAGTAGAGATGGGGTTTCACCATGTTGGTCAGGCTGACCTCAGGTAATCCACCTGCCTCAGCCTCCCAAAGTGCTGGGATTATAAGCGTGAGCCACTGCACCTGGTCAAAAGTTTTAATTTCAATGAAATCCAGCGTATTAGTTTTTTCATTCACAAATTGTTTTTTGTGTTTTTTTTTTTTTTTCTTTTAAATAAATATGGGATTTCACCATGTTGGTCAGGCTGGTCTTGAACTCCTGACCTCAGGTGATCCACCCACCTCGGCCTCCCAGAGTGCTTGGATTACAGGCGTGAGCCACCGCGCCTGGCCGGTTTTTGTGTTTTATGTGAAACCTTATTGCCAAATCCAAGGTCATCTTGATTTTCACATGCATTTTGTTCCAGAATTTGTGAATTTTGCATTTTTCATTGGCGTAAATGATTCATTATGAGTTAGTTTCATGAAAGTTGTAACTTCTCTAATGCATTTCTTTGCATCTTTGTCTGTGTGTCATCTTTAGGAGAAAACAGTCTTTCACCATAAAGAATGAAAGTAGTTCTAGGCCCAGCACGGTGGCTCATGCCTGTAATCCCAGCACTTTGGGAGGCTGAGGCTAGCGAATTACAAGCTCAGGAGTTCAAACCAGCCTGGTCAGTATGGTGAAACCGGTCTCTAATAAAAATACAAAAATTAGCTGGGCGTGGTGGCGGGTGCCTGTAATCCCAGCTACTCCGGAGGCTGAGGCAAGAGAATTGCTTGAACCTGGGAGGCAGAGGTTTCAGTGAGCCGAAGATCATGGCGTTGTACTCCAACCTAGGTGACAGAGCGAGAATCTGACTGAAAAAAAAAAGTAGTTCTGCATTTTTTTTTTAATTTTATAATTTTAATAAAAAAAAGATGGAGTTTCACCATGATGGCCAGGCTGGTCTTAAAGTCCTGACTTCAGGTGATCCACCCACCTCGGCCTCCCAAAGTGCTAGGATTACAGGTGTGAGCCACCGCGCCCGGCCAGTTCTGCGTTTTTTAAATACATGCGTTGTAATAGATTAAGGAGGTTCTTTTGTATATCTGTTTATTGAGTGTTTTTATCATGAAGGTATGCTAAAGTTTGTCCCATGTTTTTCTGCACCTGCTAGGATGTTCTTGTGGGTTTTTTTTGCTGTGTATTGCATGAATTAATTTTGCTGCATATTGCATGAATTGATTTTCTTTTTTTTTTTTTTTTTTGAGACAGAGTCTCACTCTATTGCCCAGACTGGAGTGCAGTGGTGGGATCTTGGCTCACTGAAACCTCCACCTCCCAGGTTCTAGCGATTCTCCTACCTCAGCCTCCCGAGTAGCTCCCAGATACTGATTACAGATGTGCATCACCACGCTCAGCTAATTTTTGTATTTTTAGTAGAGACGGAGTTTTCACCAAGTTGGCCAGGCCTGTCTTGAACTCCTGACCTCAAGTGATCCGCACTCCTCGCCCTCCCAAAGTGCTGGGATTACAGGCATGAGCCACGGCACACAGCCAGCCTGCATAAATTGATTTTCACAGGTGAAAGCACCATTGCTTTCTAGGATTAAATCCTACTTCATCATGGGGTGTAGATAATGTCTTATGTTGGTGGATTCTCTTTGCACATATGTTGGTGAGGTGTTTCCTGTGGGGAAAAAAATTGCTTTTTGAGAGTGTTACTCTGCCCCCCAGGCTGGAGTGCAGTGGCGTGATGTCACCTCACTGCAACCTCCCCCTCCCAGGCTCAAGCTATCCTCTCACCTTAGCCTCCTGAGTAGCTGGGACTTCAGCCGTGCTACCATGTCTGGGTAATTTTTGTGTTTTTTGGTAGAGATGGGGTTTCACTGTGTTACCCAGGCTGGTCTCGATCTCCTGGCCTTAAGTGTTCTGCCTGCCTTGGCCTTTCAAAGTGCTGAGATTGCAGGCATGAACCACCATGCCTAGCCTCCTGTCAGAATTTAAAGGAGATATTCATGTATATATTATATTAATACTATAGTCTTACATTATCAAGGTAGGATATAGCTCTGTGTGTGCATATAGACATATATATATACATGCATACTTGCAGTATTTGTATATACTTTATTGTTTAGTTATGGTAAGTAATTGGTAAATATATATAAACTGGACATGATACATGACTACCACATAAAGGATAACATAGCATATATCATTGTACTATTATAGTGTAAATTTATATAGTTTTAACCTCCATAGTGTAGTGGGATTCATTTCTATGTCAGACTGCAGAATCATTCAAATAAACCAGTCTCATCCTTTCATCAGAACAAAGGAAAGCCTCACCCTCTTGATACTACGGAATGTGCCACCTAAAAGTCTTCATGATTGTGGATTTTTTTTTTTTTTTTTTTTTTTTTAGCAGTGGCCTGCATGTGCCTGCCCACTGTGTACGATGATGCCGACAAGTTCATAGTTTTCCGTGAGGGCAACCTTTTTTCTTTTTTTTTTTTTTAGAGAGGGAAAGAAGTAGAATAAAAGAAAAAAGAAAGAGAAAGAGGGAGAGAGAACGAAAATCTTGCTCTATTGCTCAGGATTTCATTTAAATCTGTAAAATGCTTATGCAATTACTAAAAAGTGAT
>CAUYQU010008345.1:0-40156 GCA_963574635.1 Cheracebus regulus | reverse complement strand
GGGGCCTCGGGGTCACCGGGGAAGTCAAGGGTGCCGGGCGCCGCGATTGCACCACGGCCTTGCACCCGGGGTGATAAAGGGAGCCCCTGGCGCAATAAAACAAAAAAACAAAAGCCCCCCTTTCTTTTTTTTTTTTTTTTTTTTTTTTTGAGACAGAGTCTTGCTCTGTTGCCCAGGCTAGAGTGCAGTGGCATGATCTCAGCTCACTGCAACCTCTGCCTCCTGGGTTCAAGCAATTCTCCTGCCTCAGCCTCCCAAGCAGCTGAGACTACAGGCACACACCACCACACCCAGCTAATTTTTTGTATTTTTAGTAGAGATGGGGTTTCACCATATTGGCCGGTCTGGTCTCAAACTCCTAACCTCATGATCCACCTGCCTTGACCTCCCAAAGTGCTGGGATTATAGGCATCAGCCACCGCGCCTGGCCCTCTTTTTTTTTTTTTTTTTTAAATTTTAGTTTTCAGTTCTACGGTACATGTGCAGGATATGCAGGTTTGTTACATAGGTAAATGTGTGCCATGGTGGTTTGCTGCACCTATCAACCCATCACCTAGGTGTTAAGCCCTGCATGCATTAGCTATTTTTCCTAATGCTCTCCCCGCCACTGCACTCCCTTGACAGACCCAGGGTGTGCTGTTCCCCTCCCTGTGTCCATGTGTTCTCATTGTTCAGCTCCCACTTACAAGTGAGAACATGCAGTGTTTGGTTTTCTGTTCCTGTGTTAGTTTGCTGAGGATAATGGCTTCCAGCTTCATCCACGTCCCTGCAAAGGACATGATCTCATTCCTTTTTATGGCTGTATAGTGTTCCATGGTGTATACACACCACATTTTCTTTATCTGGTCTATCGTTGATGGGCATGTGGGTTGATTCCATGTCTTTGCTATTGAAAGACGCATGTTCTTTTTCTTCCTTCCTTCCCCTCTCATCCCTTCCTTTTTCTCCCCTGTGGACACTCCCTCTGGCTATGTGTGCTAAGGTGATCTAATTATGCTCTTGCTTAAGAAATCCCAGAGGCTAATCTTAAAACCAGGCATGGAATCCCCTTTTTGGAATCCTGTTTAGGGGGATTCAGGAACAATTAGTCCACCACCATCAGGCCAAAATCAAGATAACACCAGCCAGACCTCAGAACAGGCAATTAGCCAAGACAGCCATCAGAACAAGACACACAGATACACAGATACTGCACCCTGCACTGCTCCCACATGTCTCCCATACCAAGTTTCCCTTTAAAAAATCCATTGGTAAGTGTTAAAATTTAAGATGGTCCTTTAGAATGCTAGTTCACCTCTTATGTTTGGCTTTTTTTTTTTTGAGATGGAGTCTTGCTCTGTTGCCCAGGCTGGAGCTCAGTGGCAATCTTGGCTCACTGCAACCTCTGTCTCCTGGGTTCAAGCAATTCTCCTGCCTCAGCCTCCTGCGTAGCTGAGATTACAGGCACCCACCACCACACTCAGCTAAGTTTTGCATTTTTAGTAGAGATGGGGTTTTACCATGTTGGCCAGGCTTGTCTTGAACTCCTGATCTCAAGTAATCCACCACCTCGGCCTCCCAAAGTGCTGGGATTACAGGCGTGAGCCACTGCACCTGGTTGTGCTTGGTGTTTGAATGCAGAGTAGAGCAGACAAATCTGGGTACAGTTACAGAAAGGCATAATCTACGAGGCACTTTGTAAACATACTCGCTCCTCTAACAGTGATTGCAGTCCTGCCCCAGCTTCCTCCGCTTAATGTTAGAATAAGACTATAGCTTAGGAAATGTGCTAAAAATGCAGGGTCATGGGCACCATAATTGAGACATGTCCCCAGTAAGTCAACATGGACCCAGGAGCCTGCATCTTTACCCAGATGCCCACAAGGAAGGTGTTGCTGGTGGCCAGAGCCCACGGTCTGAGCCATGCTGGCTACTGCCAGTGACAAAGAGACTCCCTTGGGCTTTCCTCAGTCCATGGAACAGTGGTCATAGACTCTGTTCCACCTTTTCCTCCTCAAATCCTGGAAAGGATTCCTGAGATTATGAACCAAAAAATTAGAGGGTGAGGACATATACCCCATGACAACAGGATTCTCCCCTTCCCTAAAGAATTTGATAAGAGATGCTCTTATTTTCCAGGAACTTGCCTGTGTTTGCCACGTTAAGCATGCAAGGGAGCAGTCAGGCAGATGTTCAGGGGAGAGATAGAGAGCATTTAAGAGCTGTGGTGAACTGTGCATTGCTGAGCAATGAAGATAAAATGGGAATCATAAGCTAAAGTTACAAACAGAATAGGATTTGACTTATATACTTGTCAAGAACACATCCATTTGTAACTGAAATAATAATGACAGTCTTGTCTGGACATGGTGGCTCACACCTATAATCTCAGCACTTTGAGAAGCAAGGTAGGAGGACTGCTTGAGCCCAGAGTTTGAGACCAACTTAGGTTAATATAGTAAGACCTCCTCTATCTCTACAAAAGTAAAAAAAGAAAAAAAAAAATTAGCCAGGTGTGATGGTGCATGCCTGTGGTCTTAGCTGCTTGGGAGGCTGAGGTGGGAGGATCACTTGAGCCCAGGAGGTCGAGGCTGCAGTGAGCCACAATTGTGCTACTGTATTCCGGCCTGGGTATCAGAGTGACACCTCATCTCAAAATAATAACAACAATAATAATAACGACAGTCTAATTAGCAAGTCCTTGTGCTAATTAGGCTTTATGTATTAATTCACTTAAAAATATATTCACATAGCCAGGCATGGTGGCTCATGCCTGTACCTGTAATCCCAGCACTTTGGGAGGCCAAGGCAGGTGGATTGCCTGAGGTCAGGAGTTTGAGACCAGCCTGGGCAACATGGTGAAACTCTGTCTCTACTAAAATACAAAAAATTAGCCGAATGTGGCGGTGTGTGCTCATAATCCCACTACTCGGGAGGCTGAGGCAGGAGAATTGCAAGAACTCGGGAGGCGAAAGTTACAATGAGCCGAGATCGAGCCACTGCACTCCAGCCTGGGTGACAAAGCGAAACTCCATCTCAAAAAAATATATATATAAATATATATTAACATATAAATGTGCACATGAATTAACAAGTAAAAACTATTAAGAGGCTGCATTTACAGATAGTCACAGATCAGCTGAACAATACAGCCTGTGGTTTAGCCCATGAGCTCTAGACAGCTTCTGGTTCGAGTCCTGGCTCTGTCATTTATCAACTGTGTGACTTTCATAAGGAACGTCTTCAGGCCTCAGTTTCCTCATCTGTTAAATGAGATGACACATGGAAAGCTCTTAGCACAGTCCTTGGCAGGTAGTAGAACAGCCTCTAAGTGTTTTTAGTGATATTATTGTCATTAGTGCTCCCAGAGCAGAGCATGGGTCCCTGCCCTGCAGCAGAATGAGTTGGGGCTGAAGCCACTTTGGACTTCACACGGCCACGCAGAGATCCACAGGGATCCAAGGAGCGCTGTCAGGCTGGCCTAGATACCGAGATGGTATCCTGAGATGACAGCAACCTGCCATCTTTTCTTTGTGTCCCTCTGATGAGTGAGACATCACCAGCACTCTGGCTGGATGACTCTCCCTACACAGAAAGCATGTCCTAGAAACTGGGAAGACCTATAAAGTAAGTGTGAGTTTGCTTTAAGAATTAAATGAGGTAGTAGACATACTGTGCCTGGCACATGGCAAATAATCATTATTATAATCTATAATTTTATATAATTTGCTGTAGTGTCTCCAAAACACAACCTCACAAATAACAATTAGCATTAATTGAGCACCTACTCCAAGAGCCATCCACTGGGACTGGATGCCCAATACCTTTACCTTTTCCTGATGACAGCACTCCATTTTCCTTTGGGGAACTGCCTACCTCCATCCCATGGTTCTGGTGGGACTGCCAATCACAGTCCTCTATTCCAGTCCCTGACAGTTTCTTTAAAACCTGATCAGCCAGAGACCACCAGGAATGAGCCTACAGTCTGACGAAATCAGCTTTCTTGCCTCCAAGAAGTGAGGTGGGGCACTCCGGAGGATCTCCGGAAGGAGGGCAGCTATCTTGCAAGATTTGGGTTCCTGCCCAAGGATTCTAAGGAGGGTTGACGGAAAGCAGGAATCAGTTCTGGACTGGATGCTGTTTTGGATGAGGGATTAAGAGGAGCAAGGATTAACTAGGGATTGAGCATTGTCATGAGGCCAGGGCGGCTGAGCAGTTGGTTATCCCCAGTATTAGATGAGAATAGCAAAGCATGCCTCTGCCTTTGTCTTTGGTCATAGGTAAGAGAGCAGTGGCCACTTGCAGAGGGTCCTTATAGCATTTCACAGCCACTACATGACTTTGGGAGGAACAATGCTTCTTGCAGGCTTTCTAGCTGGCTTTAACTTTTCTGTCCTCTTAACCTACTGTTTCTTTTCCAGGACAAGTTGATTTGCACTTTCAGTCCCAGGTAGAGTTTTACTCTTTATGCCCCAACTGTGACTTTGAACAAAAACACCTTTCCTCAAGACATTTTAGTCCTATTTACTAGAAAACTGTCACAATGAGTGTTCAAACCTCTGATGACTATGATGAGTAACCCCTAAAGTTTACAAAGCCTAACTGCAATTATAGGCAGCAGCCCTGCCCCACATGCCCTGAGCTGGGGCAATCAGACATTGGGAGCTGGGGCAGGAGACTCTCAGGTGAGAGGCAAAGGTTGGAGCAGGCCATCTAAGGAAGAGCCCCAAGAGAGGCTGGGCCACAAACAGTTGTCGCTAAAATTCCTGTCACTGCCTGGGCTCTTCAGGGCCTCCCTGAGGATTGTTTATCTCTTCTTTTGATTCTGGAGCGATCCCAATCATTTCCTAGTAATCCTTGTTAAACTGAGCTAGTCAGTTTCTATTGCTTACAACCCCAGAACCCTAAATAACATATCTGTTTTTGTAGGTCTTGTGTTGGGTGCTGGGATAGAGAGGAATAACGTGCAGTCCCACTGGTGCACTCACTGTGTACCTATGATGTAAAGAGTGATTACTCCCGTGACAAAATGATTTTTCCCTTTCCAGAATAATTCACCCCTGGGTCCTTCCCTTTCTCTCCTGACTCCTCATTCTGTAAACTCTATGAATTCTCACCATATCTCCAGTGCCTGGCCCACAGTGAGCCCTTGACAGATTCACTGAATGAATGAATGGAAGTTACCAACATCTCCATTTCTACAGATAAGAAAACTGAGCCTCAAAGAGACTCATAACTAAGCTATGCACATGCTATTAAAAAGTGGTAGAGAAGAAATTCAAACCCAGGCCAGTCTGCATCTTCACTACACCACACATACTTCTCTTATTCATAACCAAGGTCCCAATGAAAGATTTTAATGTCAAAATGTCACCTTCCAATTTGGTGATTCCTCAAAAAGTTAAATGAGGAATTACCATATAACCGGCCAGGCGGGGTGTCTCATGCCTGTAATCCTGGCACTTTGGGTGGCTGAGGCGGGTGGATCGCGAGGTCAGGAGATCTAGACCATCCAGGCCAACATGGTGAAACCTGTCTCTACTAAAATACAAAAAATTAGCTGGGCATGGTGGCAAGTGGCTGTAGTCCCAGCTACTCAGGAGGTTGAGGCAGAGGAAACATTTGAACCCAGGAGGTGGAGGTTGCAGTGAGCAACCACTGCACCACTGCACTCCAGCCTGGCGACAAAGTAAGACTCTATCCCCAAAAACAAAAATAAACAAACAAAAAGAATTGCTATATAACCCAGCAGTTCCACTCCTAAGTACCCCCCAAAAGATTTAAAGCAGCTACTCAAATAAGTACATATACACAGGTGTTCATAGCAGCACTATTTTCAATAGCCTAAAGGTAGAAACAGCCCAAATCTCCATCAATGGATGAATGAATTGTATATATACACACAATAAAATATTATGCAGTCACAAAAAAGGAGTATTGATACATCATGTGGAGTATTGAGACATGATGAACCTCAAAAGCACTTCAAGTAAAAGATGTTAGACACAAAAGGTCATATATTTTATGATTTGAGTTATATAAACTATCCAGAATAGGTAGATCCATAGAGACAGAACACAGATTGGTGGTTACCAGGACAGGAGGGAGAGGGAATGGTGAGAAACTGCTTATTAGGTACAGAGTTTCCTTCTGGGGTAATGAAAGTGTTTGAACTTTCCAAAGTGGTGGTTGTGCAATACTGTGAAAGTCCTAAATGCCTCCAACTAGTTCACATTAAAATGGCTAATATTTTGGTCAGATGCAGCGGCTCACACCTATAATCCCAGCACTTTGGGAGGCCAAGACAGGTGAATTGCTTGAGCCGAGTTCGAGACCAGCCTGGGCAACATAGAGAGACCCTATATCTACAAAAAAATTATAAATAAAAAAAAAAATTTTTAATGGGCTTATTTTAAAATTAATTTAAAAATTTTTTAATTTAAAATTTAAAATTTTTAACATCTCTATGTTATATGAATTTCACCTCAATAATACAAAAATCTTAAAGCTGAATTGTACATTTAAAATGGCTTAAATGGTACATTTTATGTTATGTATATTTTACATACACACAAAATTTACACTCCGGAGCCACCCTGGCACTCAGGAACACCAAATGTTTCCCATGGCATCTCTCCTAGCCCTGGGAAACACAGTAAGGACTCACTGAATGCTGATATTTTTAACACGTTTTTAGGCTGTGTTGGAGAGAAGCCCTCTCCTGGAGGCAGTATGGTCGAATGGCCAGGAGTACAGGCAGCTGAGTTCAAACCCCAGGTCAGCCACTTATCAGCTTGGCGACCTTGGGTGATTTATAAACCTGTCTATGCAAGTTTTCCAATAAAATTGGAAACACAGTGCCTATTTCACAGGTGAAGTGAAATGATGTGTGAAAAGCACTTGGAACCATCCCTAAGACACAGTAAGTGTTCAGTATCAGCTCCTGGGATGAGGGTGATTATACACTACAGTGGGTTCTGCTGCTCCCAATCCCTCCATTTTCACCTGTGTTTATCATACTACCTCTCTGTAATGTATTTTGTGCTTCAGGTAACTGTTTTTGGCAGGAAAGGAGCAGTTACATTCAAAGCAAGCTGACTCCCCAAAGAGGAGTCTTCTTGTGATGAAATCCCAAGGAAGCTCCAGAGACCCCCTCCTAGGTGTTGATGCCCATCAGCAGTAGGGAGCTCCCAAGAGATGAATTCTGCACAGAACGATCAGTGGCTCCTGTGCCCTTTGGCTGCTTGTGAAGTTAAGCACATTTACCATGAGCTCTTTTTCTCAGTCATTTACTAGGTGGGATGACGCTGCTCCCCTCTGGGATTAGACTTCCCCCATTTCCACCCAGGCTGTTTCTTGCGTTCCGTATGATGTGAAAGAGACTTAGAGACGTGGGAAGCATCCCACACAGCGGATCATCCAGGCACGGAGGTCCACCCACCTGCAGAAGGGTCACCAGGGTTGGAAATATCCTGTCCACACCTGCAAATCTATCCATGCCTCTTGTTCATGCTCAGCCCACACATTTGATTTTTTTCTAAATTCATTGTTTTCAAAATAATTAAAAGTCTCTTGCTTACTCGGACAAAATAAGCTGCCATGTTGTGAAATGTTCTGCGGAGAGGCCTATGTGGCAAGGACCAAGGGAAGCTTCCAGCTGACAGCTCATGAGAAGCTGAATCCTACCAATAAACATGTGAGTGAGCCAGTGTTCCGAAAAAGGGCCGGATATGCAGAGCGACCTCCAAATGCCAAAGAAGCCAAGAAACCAAAGGAGGCTGACAAATTCAGCTTGTTGGTAAAGGATGATTTGCTGAGGTAACTTACAGACAGAAGCGTGGTCTTGGGTGGCCACAAGATAGGTAGATTTGTTACTCCCCAGACCTAAGGATTATATATGATGGGGAAATAGTAAATATGCTCTGGCAAGAGTGTTAAAGGCAGCCCTCCAGAACAGTCAAGAATGCTGCGTGTGTTCCAGCCTATAATGTGTGCAATAACATCAAGGTGGCTTTTTTTCTTATACTAGGGACAACAAATAAAGTAGAAACCAAGAGACAAAATTAGCTGGGTGTGGTGGCACGCGCCTGTAATCCCAGCTACTTAGGAGGCTGAGGCAGGAGAATCGCTTGAACCCAGGAGACAGACGGAAGTTGCAATGAGCTGAGATCGAACCCCCGCACTTCAGCCTGGGCAACAAGAGCAAAACTCTGTTTGTTTTTTTTTTTGTTTTGTTTTTTTTCAAAAAAGACCTAGATAGGGGCCAGTTGTGACAGCTCAGTCCTGTAATCTCAGTATTTTGGGAGGCTGAAGCAGGAAGGCTGAGGCAGGAGGATCGCTTGAAACCAGGAGACCAGCCTGGGCAACAAAGTAAGATCCTGTCTCTACCAAAAAAAAAAAAAGAGGATTCGGTGGGAAGACCCAGCTAAACTGCACCTAGATTCCTGACCTGCAGCGACTTTAAGATAATGTTGTTTTAAGGCACTACATTTTAGAGTAATTTGTCATGCAGTGAAGAATGACTAATATAGGTTGAGGGTCAGTTTTACATGTTAACTTGTCTAGGATACAGTCCTCAGTTATTCAATCAAACAGTAATTTACTTGTTGCTGTGAAGGTTATTTTGTAGATATGATTCAAGTCTATAGTCAGTTAACTTTAGGAAATAGAGGCAGAGCATGGGGGCTCACACCTATAATCCCAGCACTCTGGGAGGCCAAGACAGGTGGATTGCCGGAGTCCAGGAGTTCAACACCAGCCTGGGCAACATGGTGAAACTCTGTCTCTAGAAAAAATACAAAAAATTAGCTGGGCATGGTGGCACATGCCTGTGGTCCCAGCTACCTGGGAGGCTGAGGTGGGAGGACTGCTTGAACCCAGGAGGTGAAGGTTGCAGTGAGCCGAGATTCATGACACTGTACTCCAGCCTGGGCGACAGAATGAGACTCTGTCTCAAAAAAAATAAAGGGAAGGGGAAGGGGAAGGGGAAGAGAAAGGGGAAGAGAAAGGGGAAGAGAAAGGGGAAGAGGAAGGGAAGGGGAAAAAAGGAAGGGAGGGAGGGAGGGAAATAAATAAGAGATTGTCCAAAATAATCTATGTAGGCCTGATTCAATCAGTTGAAAGGCCTTAGAAGAGAAGAGCTGAGGTTTCCCAGATGAAATTCTTCCTGTGGACAGCAGCTTCAGTTCATGCCCAAGAGTTCCCACTTGCCTTCATCACAGCCTGACCTATGGACTTCAGAACTGCCTTGCCAACTCCCACAATAATGTCAGCCAATTCCTTGTAATAAAATGTCTCTCTTTCTATATATATATAGGATAATTAAAATTGTTTAATATATATAATGCATCACAAATAATAAAGAAATCAAAACAGTATCAAAAGGATATGCCATAAAAAGGAAGACTCCCTCCACTTGCTGCCTTTTAGCTCCCTTCCCCCAAGATCAATGCGACCTGTTTAACATCCTTCTAGAAATAGTCTATGCATGCAGGAACATATATTTATTCTTACCTCCTGATCCTCATGTTTTAGCACACATGTTATACACAGGGTTCTGTATCTTACTTTTTAAAATTTATCTAACTATTGTGGTCATCCTCCTATCAGTTTATGGAACTGGCTCCTTTTTAGTAGCTGCATTGCATTCCATTTTACAGATGTGCAAAACTATTCAGTCAGTCACTGATTGACAGATATTTAGGTTGTTCCAATCTTTTTCTTTAACAAGCCGGGATACCATGGATGTCCTTCCAGAAGGACAAAGGACTTAGATTTCTTTCTGTTGGGTATGGGACTTTCCCTCCCTTTCCCTCTCACTTTCCCCACGGAGAGGGTTTGGCTATATATATAGGGTTCATTCTGTATTTTGTCCGACTTGACTTTGTCAAGACTCCTTGAATGTCCTGTGTTCAGCTTTTTTTTTTTCTTTTTTTGAGACGGAGTCTCGTTCTGTCGCCCAGGCTGGAGTGCAGTGGAATGATCTCGGCTCACTGCAACCTCCGCCCCACCAGTTGAAGTGATTCTCCTGCCTCAGCCTCCTGAGTAGCTGGAATTACAGGTGCGCACCACTATCACCCGGCTAATTTTTGAATTTTTAGTAGAGATGGGGTTTCACCGTGTTGGTCAGGCTGGTCTTGAACTCCTGACCTCAGGTGATCTGCCCACATAGGCCTCCCGAAAAGCTGGTATTAAAGGTGTGAGCCACCGTGCCCAGCCCCAGTTTTTTAAAAATACAGTCAAAAATTCATCACAGCTGCTTTTCCTCCACAGTAATTGGCACCTAAATTAAATCACCTAAATGGCAACACTAGCTGAAAAGTGTATCTCCATAAAGATTTGGACAATACCTTTCTGGTTTCATGCAGGTTCGGCTGAGGAAGAAGGGAAGACTGAGAATTAAGGGTACTTATTTTCTTCTTCGGGAAAGGAAAACACTGTTCTTTGGCAGAAGTCCCAAGTCTTACACAGGAGCCACCGTTAATTAGAGATAACTTCCAATCATACACACGTTCTGAAAATCGGCCAGTCAGCGACAGCCTCGCGGCAGTAACTGCAGTCCTAAAAGAAAGCAGATCCACAATAGCCGGAAAGGCAGCGCTCAGAGCCGGCCCCTCGGTGCTTGGCAGCAGCCAATGAGCAAGTGTCTCGCTCCCGCGCCTGCGCTGCCGGAAGTCGGGGGCGAAAGGCAGCTTTCGCCTGTGATTTGCTAACACAGCTGAAAGGCCTCACATTCCTCAATACTTACGCACCAGCCCCCGCAAGCCTCGCTTCCCTAAAGCTTACACTAAGTCAGCCCTAGGGTGTTGGGAGACTTTGCCACAAAGTACAGTTCTCGCTTGCGAGCAAACCGGAAGTTCACTTTTTCTTTTTTTTTTTTTTTGGCATTAGATGTCAGGTTCAATGTAACACAACAGTTGGACTTTGTTTATGGTATGAGTTTGGACTTATGAGTGACAGATGTACTGAAGCGGCTGTGAACTTGGCAAAATGAATCTCTTCTATTCTTGCAGTAGTTTATATGATCTGTTTTTATTTGTGTATATTTGAACCCCTAAATTGCCGGAAAGCAAGTGTAAATTTTGTGATGAAATTTCTGAGCAGTGGACGTTTATTAAACAAGGAAAAAGTCCTTTTGAAGTGCTTTGTGCAGTATGTAATTGTTCATTTAGTATAAAAATGATAGAAAGTTAAATGGAAATTAGCATATATTAATGGCTAAACATAAAAGAGATGTAAGATTTTCTCAACTAGTACTAAGAAAAGTGATACACTAAAAAAAATTTTTTATTAAGAGAAACTCAGATTAAGAAGACAAAATAGTTGTAACAGAAGTTGTAATGGCCTTCCACACTATATCATTATCAGTCTTTCTGCTGAAATAACTATTTGAACATACTACCAACAAAGTATTTCCTGGTTCCAAAATTCTAAGTACAATTTCAAATGCTAGAATAAAATCGACTGCCC
The DNA here is from genome assembly GCA_963574635.1 of Cheracebus regulus. Classification (NCBI taxonomy): domain Eukaryota; kingdom Metazoa; phylum Chordata; class Mammalia; order Primates; family Pitheciidae; genus Cheracebus; species Cheracebus regulus. The sequence goes on along the minus strand of CAUYQU010008345.1, from coordinate 28,708 downwards.
TAATAAAAAATATAATCACTTAATTTGTTATTACAGAGATTATCAAATATCTAAATGCTTCACCTTTTTATGGAATAGCCACAATACAAGCATCATAATACAGGTATAACTTTTCCGGCATGCATTAGTTTTCTCATGAAAAACACTTGCAATAAAATGACTGCAGGTAGAATCTCTTCCAGGTGAGACTTCAGAAACAATAGCAAATTTTTACAGCACCTCTTGAGTTGGCACTTAATGAGAAAATTTTTACTGCTTTTGTTGGAGATAATATAAATAGAACTTTTGGTGGATGTATGCATACAAGTACACCATTTATTTGATGTTGAAGCAAAGCCTCAATGATCCTGTGGAAGATATTGGTAGTCCTGCCCATATTCTCATAATGCTGCGTAAATAGCATTGGATGTCTTCTATTGAAACCAAAGTAATTATCATGAAATTGTTCTCCTACTTTAGTACCTACAGCATTCTAACCGAACATTTTAAGGATTTTTATTTTTTTTTTTTTTGGCATTCAGAATTCTTCATTTCTCTTGCATTCAAAAATCCATTGGCTCTCTTTAACAAATGCAGTTGACAGAATCTTCCATTTATTTCAAACACTGAAATTATACTTTAATTATGAAGGAAAGGCCCCCAAAATTCTTGACTTTTAAAATAATCCATTGAATGACGACTACTTCTCATAGTTTTCAATGTCAATTTTGCAATAGGATTCTGCAAATTGAAAGAGCAAATAATGCTACGGAAGTACTACTCCATTGCTAAATGTATTTGTTGAATGTGTTGAAGGAGAATTGATGAAAAATCCATCCCTTGAATTACCAAAGCTATTCTTAAAAGGGATATTAAATATGAACAGGAAAATAAATTTTAGTTCAAAGTGGATAATTTTTACAACACTTGCTATGATCATCTTTCAAGATGGATTTCATCCTTTGAAAAATTTAATTTTTTTACACAGGTGTTACTAAATACTCTGCCAATATGAGTACAAGTGGAATAATCGTGTGTGGTGTGATGAAAGAGAAAGAATAAAATCTACACTACACTACATTACATGTATATTTTTTATCTATTACATGAGTTTTTATTCCTTCTTTTTACTACACTACATTATGTGTTATGCATACAGATACAATGTTTATTCAAAGTCGAAGCAAAGCCTAAATGATTACATTACATGAAGATATTGACTTCAGTCTCAAAAGAAGACATCCATTGCTATTTAAGCAGCAGTATGAGAACATGGGCAGGACAGCCAATATCTTTCATAGGATCATTCAGGCTTTGCTTCAACTTTGAATAAACATTGTACTTGTTTCCATGCATCCATCGACAGTTCTATTTGTAATCTATGTGTAGTGTAGTGAAAAGAAGGAATAAACACTGATGACAATGCTCCTTTTTGTCAGTGGACATTTTAGAGAGTAATTGACCAAAATATGCAATGTGATCCTTAAGAATGGAAAAGCAAGTTATGCATGAAAGATGATACATGTGCTTCAGCCAATCAAATTTGAAAAGTAATTCTCAGAGTTGGTAACTTTATGCCCATACATATTCAATACACTGGCTTGTAATGCTAATGTCGAGCATGATTTCTCATTAATGAATGTTCAGTGGCTAAAGGAACAAAATAAATTGAATTCGACCTCTGCAGAGCTCATGATAAAATGTAAATGGAACACAGCAAGGAATTTTATAAACAAATTCTGCAAAATGCAGAACTATTAGGGAGCACCAAAACTCCAGGGAAATATAATAAAAGAGGGATGTAATTTAGATATTTATAATTTATTTTAGATCAGCAATGAATTAGTATATGAAACAAAGCAATGAAAAAGTGTAAGTCAGTGCATGCAATCAATATTTTTCTGTCTCAATGTACATATGCACAGGCAATTATAAATAATTCAGATTTCACTGATGTCCTGTATTTTATTTGTTAAATCTACTCCCTCAGCCTCTGTGCTGCTGTGCCTTTGTGCCTGTCTGTAATGCCTTCCTCCTCCTCTTAAATGATCAAATCCTGACTCTTTTGAGTCCATCTCAAAATCCTAGTAATAATGGTAATGATCCCTTAGTGAGGGCTAACTCTGTGCCCGGCACTGTTTTAAATGCTTTATATATGTTAAATCATTTGCTCCTCCCCGAGATTATTATTCCTGAGAATAATAGTACATACTATGTGGCAGGTATTATTTGCCCTACATGCATTACATCATTTACTCTTCATGAGGCAACTGCTTTTGATAATAATAGTACATACCATAAGGTAGATATTATTTAGCCCAAAAGTGGTAGAGCTGGGATTCAAAGCCAGATAGTGTGGCTGTGGAGTCCATTTCTGAACCCCCAACCTGCATGTGCCCTGCTCTGCCCTGTCAGACCCGCCAAGATATGATCCGCTTTCCCATTTAATGTTGAAACCACACAATTTATTATATTGTTTTTTCCCTGTGATGGAGCCTAAAATTACACTATTTGTTCTCATTTCCCTCTTTAAAAGGAATTCTGCCATAGCCAAGAGGTAGAATCAACTCAAACATCCATCAACAGATGAATGGATAATCAAAATGTGGTAGGAAAAGGCGTAACTACAGTGATGATAAAAAGTTCAATGAGGCTTGGTGTGGTGGCTCATGCCTGTAATCCCAACACTTTGGGAGGCTGAGGGGCGTGGATCACTTGAGCTCAGGAGTTCAAGACCAGCCTGGGCAACATGGCAAAACTCCATCTACACACACACACACACACACAAAATAGCTGGGTATGGTGGTGTGTCACTGTAACCCTAGCATTTTGAGAGGCCAGTGCAGCAGGATTGCTTGAGCTCAGGAGTTTGAGACTGACTAACCTAAGCAACACAGTGTGACCCCTATCTCTACAAAAAAAATTAAAAATTAGCCAGGCATGTTGGCCCATGCCTGTACTCCCAGCTACAGAGGAGGCTGAGGTGTGAGGATTGCTTAAGTTGGGTGGTGGAGGCTCCAGTGAGCTTTGATCACACCACTGCACTCCAGCCTGAGCAAGAGAGCAAGACCCTGTCCCAAAAATAAATAAAAAGTTTAGTGATTGCCAAGGGGTTCAGAGAGTTAAATAGGTCCTCAATTACAGTGTCATAGAATTTAGTTTCACTGTCCTAAAAAAAATCCCTTATTTTTTAGAGGATTTTTGACACTATGTATGTGTCAAAATCCATAGAATTTTACAGCACAAAGAGCATACAAAAAAAAAAAAATCATTTAGGTGAAGGATCCCAGGACAGAATATAGAATATGACAAAACAATATAACTGCATTAAAATGTATGAAACGACCCCACTGAAAGTTATAGTAGGGGGGAAAGATGCTGACAAGTAACTCTGGAAATTAGTGGAGCCTGTCAGATGAAAGGCAAAAGAAACTGTACGTAAGCACTGTGCTCTACTTGATACAGTTGTTTCACATGGGAGTGTGGGTTACAATTCTCATACTGCTATACATGTGTACTGCAATCAAATAATTAAGTAAATTATTAGGATTAGCAGATAGTAGGGGAAAATGTGGTATATACATACAATGGAATATTATTCAACCTTGAAAAGGAAGGAAATCCTGTCACATGCTACAATATGGATGAACCTTGAGGACATTAAGTCAAAAAAGCTAGTCACAAAAAGACAATCACTGTGTGATTCCACTTACATGAAGTATCTAGAGTAGTCAAACTCATACAGACAGAAAGTAGAATGGTAGTTTCTAGGGGCTGAGAGAGGGGGAAATGAGGAATTGTTTAATAGCTATAGAGTTTCAGTTTTGCAAGATGAAAAAGTTCTGGAGATTGGTCACACAACAAGGTGAATATACTTACCACTACTGAACTATAGACTTAGAAATGGTTAAGATGGTAAGCTTAATGGGGTGTGTGTGTGTGTGTGTGTGTGTGCACCAAATTAAAAGGAAAAAGAAAAAGGGATTCTGCCTTTGCTTTCTAAGCTTCTCCCCTCTCTCCTGCCCCTTAAGAAGCCAATTTTTGGTGGTTTCAAATCTGGGCTTTTGAGATGAGAGAGAAGGGAGAAACAACTGAGAAGCCAAAATTAGGATTTTGCATCGAAAAGGACTGAGAAATTTACTACAAGGTAGAGGAGAACAGAGCTAAATTAAAAGGAGAGCAAGGTAGAAACCTACTTTGGCTGGTCATGTCGGTGTGGTGTTGGGGCAAAGAGATTTTTTAGTTGAGAATTAAGAATGAGTGGTTGGCCGGGCGCAGTGGCTCATGCCTGTAATTCCAGCACTGTGGGAGGCTGAGGCAGGCAGATCATTTGAGATCAGGAGTTCGAGACCAGCCCAGCCAAAATGGTGAAACCCCATCTCTACTAAAATTACAAAAATTAGCTGGGCATTGAGGCAAATGCCTGTAGTTCCAGCTACTTGGGAGGCTGAGGCAGGAGAATCACTTGAACCAGGGAGGTGAAGGTTGCGGTGAGCCGAGATCCTGCCACCACATGCCAGCCTGGCAACAGAGCAAGATTTCATCTTAAAAAACAAAAAAAGAAGAATGAGTAGAGGAGAAAGTTTTCCTCGTTAGCAATAAAAGAAATTAAAGAAGGAGAATTTTCAGAGGTACTCTGAGTTCCGATTTGGATCATCTTTGATTTTCTTCTAGAGACACTAATAAAAATATTAATTTTCAGTTGCTGGTTTCTCTGAATATCTCTGATGAGACGATAATAACAATATTAGGTTAAACAATATGAAATTGCTGATATTTTATAGTTTTTGACCCAGAAAGTTACACTTGGTATTTATTGACCACTTGCCATGTGTCAGGTGCAGTTCCAAATGCTCTACATCTGTCGGTTCATTTCATCCTCACAACAGTCCTGAGCGGCCACTATGATTATCCTCATTTTACAATTGAGGGAGCTGAACTACAGAAAGGTTAAGAAAAGTGTCCCAGCTAATTAGTGCTTGATCCAGAATCTGAATCCAATGGGCTTCGGAGCCAGTGTTCTGATCTGTATGGGGTTTTGGGTTTTATGTGCAAGGTACTACTGAGCTAGGGAGCCTGAGAAACACAGGGAGTCGTGACATATGGCTATCATTACAGGAGGTAAGACATGGCCTCAGCAAATGAGAAGGTGGAAAACAGCAAGTAGCAATAAGAAAGGTTCAGTGAAAGCCTTGGCAGGGGATTCCAAAAACAGGTGGAAGGGGGCATTATGTTGGAGTGTAGGGGTGGGGAGTGGGGAGTCTCTGATGGGTCTGATATTGCACCTCCAGACACAAGGGAGTAGGTACAAAGGTTGAATCTCTTGTTCACCACCCTCCCCTTTGTGGATTTTTTTTTCTGAGTGTATTAGATGTATTGCTGCATAACAAATCACTCCCAATTTAACAGCTTAAAACCACAAGTGTTTATTATCTCACAGCTGTGGGTCAAGAATTCAAGAATGACTTAGTTGAGTGGTTGTGGTTAAGGGTCTTTCATGAGATTTCAGTGAAGCTACTGGCCAGGGTTGCAGTCATTTGCAGGCTTGACTGGGATTGGAGGATCTGCTTCTAAGATGGCTCCCATGGCTGTTGGGAGGAAGCCTTGTTTTCTTGCCACCTGGGCTTTTCCATAAGGCTGCTCAAGTGTGTCCCCAAAATGGTAGCTGACAACCACTGAGAAAGTGATCCCAGAGCCAGGTGTGGTGGCTCACCCTGTAATCCCAGCACTTTCAGAGGCCGAGGTGGGTGGATCATGAGGTCACGAGTTCGAGACCAGCCTGACCAACATGGTGAAACCCCATCTCTACTAAATATACAAAAATTAGCTGGGTATGGTGGTAGGTGCCTGTAATCCCAGCTACTTGAGAGGCTGAGGCAGGAGAATCACCTGAACCCGGGAAGTGGAGGTTGCAGTGAGTCGAGATCGTGCCACTGCATTCCAGCCTGGGTGGTAGAGTGAGACTCTTTCTAAAAAAAAAAAAAAAAAAAAAAAAAAAACAACAACAACAAAGTGATCCCACAGAGACAGAAGCTGACATGGCTTTTATGCCCTAACCCTAGAAGACACATCCATCATTTCTGCAATATCCTGTTGGTTACTCAGGTCACCCCTATCCACTGTGGAATGGAAATACGTAAGAGTGTGAATCACCAGGAGCCGTCTTGGAGGCTATCACATTGAGTTACTAAAATTCATAAAAATGTAGTTGTTAGAGCCTGGAGGTCCACGAGGGTGTGGACTTTGCTTTGTTCATTGTTGTGTCCCCAGAACCTAAAACAGTGCTGGGCACATAGTAAAGGCTCAATAAATATTTTATAAATGAATGAAAAAGAGGACCACAGGGAACAGGTGGCACTTTACTTGGCTTGAATGGAAGCATAAGATTCATTAAGTTTGCTAAGTTTTGTTGTTGTTTTTCCTTCAAGACAAAATCAATCATTTCATACAAATATTAGGCAGAAAGTATCCTACCCCATAGTACCCCCTTTAAAAAATATGAGTCAGTGAGACAATGCTTTAAAAACCTTTAGCACAGTGCCCAGCACAGAGTAGATGGTCAATTACTTTGATCAAATCTTTTTATTAAAATTCTTTTTTCTTTTTTTTGCCAAATGTGTTGGGGTTTGTTTGTTTGTTTAAGAGTCTTACTCTGTCACCCAAGCTGCAGTGCAGTGGTGCAATCTCGGCTCACTGCAATCTTCACCTCCCAGGTTCAAATGATTCTCATGCATCAGCCTCCTGAGTAGCTGGAATTACAGGCACGTGCCACCAGTCCTGGCTAACATTTTTAGTGGAGACAGGGTTTCGCCATGTTGGCCAGGCTGATCTCAAACTCCTGCGTTCAAGTGATCCCCCCACCTTGACCTCCCAAAGGGCTGGGATTACAGGTGTGAGTCACCCCTCCTGGCCAGATAAAATCTTAATAACAAGTTAGTGTGTGTCTGTAGCAGATAGTATTTTTTAAACTGGCCATACTTATATGTGTATCCTGTCCAACATGCGCTTCTTGTAATAGAGATGGGGGTCTATGTTTTCTCTTTTTAAATCTGGGAAGGGGCTTGTGATTTCTCCAACCCACAGAGCTCAGCAGAAGTGAGGCTATATGACTTCTGAGACTAGGTCAGGAAAAGGACACAGCCTTAGCCCATCTTTGTCTCTTGATATACTTGCCCTTGGAACCCACTGCTATGTTGTGAGGAAGCCCAGGCGACGAGGAGAGCCATCTGTGAGTGTTCTACTGACAGTGAGCACCAGATGCCAGACGTGTGAGCCAATGAGCTTTCATATGATTCCAGCCCCAGACTTTGAGTCTTTTTAGTAGAGATGGGGTTTCACCATGATATCATCGCCACTGTATCCTGTCTGAATTTCTAGCCCACAGAAACTGTGAGAAATAAGTCATCATTGTTGTTTTCAGCCCCTAAGTTTTGGGGTAATCTGTTATGCAGCAATAGATAACTAATAAAATATCCTTCCAGAATTCCCTCTAACTAGCTTCAGGGGAAAATATTTAATTATGTATTCACTCATTCACTCACTCGACCATGAAACCCAAAAGGGTATATGTGGCCTCAGACATGCTAATCTAGGGGGTACAAATGTCATCAGAGCTCTCTGTCTGTCTTCTGTTTGTTGTACCTTTCTGAAGTTCTAAGCTTTCCTCCATTTTACGGTGCAAGATCTCAGGAGAGGTGTATTTCCCCTGAGTAGCAGCATAAGCCCCAAGGAAGACCTGAATCACCTGCTGTGGCAGTGAGTCATGTTTTCAATTTCAAGTCACGGGAAATCTCCTAACAATGAGTTTAACAATGAGTTTAAGCCATAAGGACATTTATTATTTACTTAGAAGTCCAGAAGAAGGAGGCCCCAGCACTAGCCAGACATCAAGGATGTCAGTGTTTTCTCTCCTCCACTTTCCCCTTATGCTTGGTGCTTCACGGTCACAGCGTGGCTTCCCCAGCTTCAGTCATCACAACTGCCTTCAAGGCAGAAAGAAGGGGAAGGAACCAGAAACCGCCAGCTTGTTTCTCAAGCACAACGCTTTTCTCAGGAAGTAAAATATCTAACCAGAAGCCATCCTCCTCCCTCACTGGGCAGAACTAGGTTACTTGGCTCCCCCGTAGCTGTGGGAGAAGCTGTGAGTTGCTGACTTTCCAGTTTCTCTGGTGTGAAGCAGCAAGGGAGAAGGAGGCTGTGAATGGCTGCTGGGTTAGTGTCTTCCATGACTGCCTGGCCTCGTACTAATCATGGCCGGAGCCATGGAGGCTCTGGTTCAAAGGGTAGGGCCAGCACCACACAAATTCTATGAATTGAGCGGAATTTGAGGGATAACATCTGGGCAGGTTGTTTGCCCAAAGCAAGGGTGCATTAGAAGGTATAAAAATATCTGACCATACAAGAGTTGCTGAGTGTTCCATTGTATGGATGAACTCACCATTCTTTTAATTTGCCAACTTTAGTTTAGACAAGAGGATGGGAGGACTGGTGTGGGTAACAGTGAAACCCAGGTGTGGAGTAGGAAGAGTACAGGGAAACAGGAGGTTAGGGCTAGACAGCATTTCAGTATGGTTAGAGAATGGGCTGTGAGGAAGGTTAGGAGGAAATAATGGGTAATTACAGCTGGCTGTGAACGCCATGCTAGGCTAATATTTCACTTAATAATCACAACAGCCACATGGGGGCAGTATTACTTAATTTCCACTCAATTCTCCTGTTTCAGGTAAGAAAACTGAGACCTGGAGAAGTTCAGTCATTTGCTTGCATTATTCACTCAAGAACCAGAAATTAGCCAGACCAGAATTGAAATGCAGGTCTTTCTGATTAGTCCCCAGGCAGACCCAAGAGTGGGCCTCCAGGCTTCACAGAGACCCTGCAGTGGTTCCCTGCAGAAGGGCAACTCAGGGGAAATGGGCTCAGTGAGTCACCAGAAGTCACTTTCCTCCTGGAAAGGTCTGGATGCAAATGCTGCAGACCTGCTCAGTGTTATCAGATGTGTTTGGGGATTGGAGTTGGAGCTTCATTGTGAAACATCCTCATGCTGAGACAACATTTCTGGCCAGCCATGGTGGCTCATGCCTCAGCACTTTGGGAGGCCAAGGCAGGTGGCTCACTTGAGGTCAGGAGATCACAACTAGCCTGGCTAACATGGTGAAAACCCATCTCTCCTAAAAATACAAAAATTAGCTTGGCGTCATGGTGGGCGCCCATAGTCCCAGCTACTTGGGAGGTTGAGGCAGGAGAATCATTTGAACTGGGGAGGCGGAGGTTGCAGTGAGCAGGGATCGCACCACTGTACTCCAGCATGGGCAACAGAGCGAGACTCCATCTCAAAAAATAAAAAATAAAAAATTCTTACTCTTTAAAAACAAACCAAAACTACGCCAACACTGAGCCATTCACAGGCTCTCAGGATTTGGAAAAAGATACAAAACCAAAATAACACTGAGGCAAAGAGTAAGTCTCCCACACTGTAAGGTATCAGCTCCACTATCTCTGGTCTCATTGGGGTCTCCCCAGATGAAGCCTGCCCCTAGCAAGCTGGTCTGGAGCTACAGCTGGGCCCAAGGGCTGGGTGAGCGCCTGGGGCTGTCCACAGTGAGCAGATTCAGCAGAATGTGGCCACCCAGCTGACTGAGGAAGACCCTGTCACCATGGGCATGAAGCCAGGATTCCTTTGGCCTTTTGCTGCTGGAGGAAAACTAGGCCGATTCAGGAGGTCTCGCCACTGCGCTCTAGCACTGACCAAAGTCCGGATGTCAGACTGTGAGGTCATAAATCACAAGTCTCTGTACTCCTCTGAGCCCCAGTTTCCACATCAATAAAATGGCAGTAATCATATCTGTCGATTGGGCAGGATTCTATGAACTAAGGGGCACAAAGCTCTTTCAAACCCCTACATAATGGAAGGTGTTACTGATGACCAGTACTCAAGTTCTTCCTCCAGCCGCTGCATAGAAAATTCCCAAGTGTTCCTAGAAGTCTGGAGAACTCTAATGTTGACCGACAAGAATAAGATAGATCTCTTGTTCTGATATAGAAGCATCTCAAATGCAGTCATATCAGCTGGGAAGCAGTGCCCGCTAGTGGTGAAAAGCATGGATTTTGGATTTGGACAGATCCCCCTAAACTTGCGCCTCTGGCCAAGTAAAAAAGTAATGGCAAACCTACTTCACTGGAGTTGAATAAGGATTAAGTGAAATAATGCAGATGAAATATCTAACCCTCGGTATATATAAGCCTCATGTGTATGTGTTCCCATTTATGTAAAATTACAGTGTAAGCATATTCATAGAAAGCAATTCAGAATGTACTCTAAACTATAAGCAATGGTTATCTTGGTGTGGGGCGTTGGGGAAACCAGGGGCCTGCCTTTTTCTCTATCATATAATGCTGCCAAGTTTGATCTTTAAAAAAAGGACCTTAAAAAGTCCAACTGTATTTTAAACAAAAGTTTTAATACCTGGGTAAATAGCATCTAAACAAATAAAGAAACTGAAGGCAGAGCCAGGCCCAACCCTGGGAGACTGAGGAAGTGATTCTGCTTTGCCTCCCCCAGCTCAACCTGCGCTAAAAATCCCCGGCCCCAGCCCCGAGGTCCAGGGGGCTGTCCTGGGGGCAACCCAGCATCCTCCAATTCTCCCTCTTTCTGCACACACACACACACACACACACACACACACACACACACACACACAGGCTCGAACCTCCGCCTCCCAAGGGAAAGTGTGTTTTTTAGGGTCTGTTTCAGGGCCAGCCGGGTCCAGGGGCCGAGATGAGACTGTGAGTGGCCGGGGCCCCTCCACCGGGCAGTCAGTCCCGGCAGCTGCGGCCCCGCTGAGTCAGCCCTGCTGAGTCAGCCCGGCGGGCGGCGCGCGCGGCGCCGCGTGACCCGCCGCCACGTGACCCGCGCGGGGCCGGGCCGCCGGCGCAGTCGCTGCAGCCGTCGCGGGAGGCGTCCGCGTAAGTGGGGAGCGGGGCTGGCGGGGACCTTCCTCGCGGGCGGAAGCGCGGAGCGCTGCCCCAGCCTCCGGCACGCGGTGTCGGGACCCCGGGGAGCCTCTCTCACCCATTTTCCAGGCGGGATTGGAGGGGCGATGAGGTCGTAATCGGGGTAAGGGACACGCTGTACCCCACCGACGGCCGCACGGGCTACCTTCGCCTAGTGCCTCCCCAGTCCCACTGACCGCAGTGCTGGGGGAGCAAAACGCCCTCCTTCGGAGCGATTACCTTTTCCCGCTTGTGCTTTTGGGGAAACTGAGGACCCAGAGAGGTTCGCAAAGCAAGGCGGGCCAGTAGGAACACCCTTCCACTCGTCCTGAGAGACCACGCAGCTCCCCAGGCAGAGCTCATTGCCCCACCTGCTCTAGTGGCCCAGCACGATCGATCCCGTGACCTCTCTACTTCTTGAGGAAGAGTCGCGGGGCAGGGGGCGGGGAGGGGTAGAGTATCGCGCTCCCGCACGGGCAGCGGTTGAGGAGGCGGAGCTGCTGAGCCAAGCATCTGTCTGGATGGTAACAGCCAACGTAGTAAATGCTAGGTGGTTTACATGCATTCTCTCGTTTCATATTCCCCGTCATGAAATCTGTGAAGTAGGTACTGTTGTCCCCATTTTTACATAGGAGGAAACGGCTCAGAGAGAACTTAGGTCCTTTGACCGAGGTCCTGCAGTTAAGTGAAGGAGCTGAGATTAGAACCCAGGTCTGCCCCCAGTGGCGCCTCCTGGTGGGTTGTGGGTGGTGGAGGCGCCTGGGCCTCTTAGTTCCTCTGGGAATAGAAAGGCCCTTTTCCTGGCTCAGACAGCTTGCAAAGGGGATTGTTGCTGGGTGAGAGAGGCTTCTCCCGCCACCTCCATCCCTTTCTCTGCCCCTTACCATTGATTCCTTTCTGTCATCCCCTCACCCCTGCTGCAGGACAAGATGAAGCTCATCATCCTAGACCACTATTCTCAGGCCAGCGAGTGGGCGGCTAAATACATCAGGAACCGCATCATCCAGTTTAACCCAGGGCCAGAGAAGTATTTCACCCTGGGGCTCCCCACTGGTGTGTTCTTGGATGGAGGGGGTGCCGTGGATAGGGTGGAGAGAGTAGGCAACAGGGGCCAGGTACATGTGCTCACTCAGCCAAGGGACTTCATGGTGGCTCTGGGGTACTGGTGCTGAGAGAGCACCTCCCTGCTCCTTCCATTTACAAAGGCTCCAGCTTCTCTTATGAGTTGGTTTAGTCGCTGCCTCGTCCTGCAGAATCCTGGAGCAGAAAGGCTCTTGGTTAGGCAGGAGGAACTCAATGTTTAGGCTACATCCTAAGTCCGCCTTGTCTACCAGGGTTTCTTAATAGAATTAAGTCTGATACCCTAAGGCGTTCATTTTATGTAATGAATTAATTTCTCTTCTCTGCATCTAGAGGGGTACTAGCTAAGTACCATCCTTGGGAGAATTGAGAAGATAGTCACTTAGATAATTTTCTGTAAGGCTTAATTAAACACAAGACCTAAGTAAAAGACAGTCCTGATTTCTTTTGGAAAAAAATCAACATGTGGGTTTTTTAGAAAGATATTTTGACCCCAGCTCCTCAAGACAAATGTCCTGATTCTTTCTTTCAGAGATGGATGGGTTTGCCATAGTGGCCCTACATGACGCATCCATTAGAGAGAGAGAGAGAGAGAGAGAGAGAGAGAGAGAGAGACTGACTCTGTGTGTGTGTGTGTATGTGTGTGTGTGTTGAGGGGGGATCTTCAAACTTTTTATTTTTTTTTTTTGGTCTTCCTTGCAGCCCAAACTTTTTCTGTAAATGGCCAGTAGTAAATACTTTAGACTTCACTAGCCATACAGTCTCTGTTGCAACTACTTAACTCTTCTGTTGTTTGAAAGCAGCTGTAATTAGCCTGGTGTGGTGGTGCTCACCTGTAGTCCCAGCTACTCGGGACACTGAAGTAGGAGGATCCCCTGAGCTGGTAGATTGAAGCTGCAGTGAGCCGTGATTGTGTCATAGTACTCCAACCTGGGTGACAGAGTGAGACCCTGTCTCAAAAAAAGAAAAGACAATATACAAATGAACAAGTATGGTTGTATGTCAATAAAACTTTATGAACACTGAAGTTTGGCCTGACCAGCATGGTGAAACCCCATCTCTACTAAAAATGCAAAAACTAGCTAGGCGTGGTGACGCGTGCCTGTAATCCCAGCTGCTAAGGAGGCTGAGGCAGGAGAATCGATTGAACCTGGGAGGTGGAGGTTGCAGTGAACGGAGATCATGCCACTGCACTCCAGCTTGGGTGACAGAGCAAGACTCTGTCTAAAAAAAAAAAAAAAATACAGGCCACAGGCTAAATTTGACCTGTGGACCAAAGTTTGCTGAGTTCTGCACTGGAGGTTTGTGGGAATGGTATCCACCTGTGCCTGTGAAACCACCAATGCCTCAGGCCCTCTGGAGGCTGTGCTAACATCCTGTCCCCTAACTGTGGGGAGACCCAACCTCTGTATGGGTCCGAGTCTGGCCTTCTGAAACGGATCCTTAGTTCCCATCATTGCAGAGTCAGATCCAAGCTCTTCAAGTGGCATTCAGGACCCTCCAAGACCTGGCCTGTCCCTGCCTGTCCTGCAGGAACCAGCAGGACAGCATTTCCACAAGGGTTCCTTGGAACATCCCTTCTGTTAGATGTGGCACCTGTCAGAGTTCTGGGTGGAATCCACAGAAACCAACTCCAGCTAAATTAAGCAGAAAAGGAGTTTATTGGCTAGATATTGGGAAGCTCAGAGAATTGATGGGAAAGCTAGAGGTTTGGAAAATGGCAGGAAAGAGGAACCCATGTGACTCAGGCATAGCTAAGGCTTCGTCACACGGCTAACTATTTTGGGTGGGCTCTGGGGAGCTGCCATTCACTCAGCAGGTATTTATTGAATACCCTCTGTGTGCAAGGCTGTTCTAGGTTGTGAGGATATAGCAATGAACAAAAAGGATATAGACTTCTGCCTTCTGAAGCTTAAATTATAATGGGAAAGACAGATAATAAACAATCAGCAAAATATAGAGCCTGCTAGATGGTGATGAGAGGAAAGGAGAAACAGGAAGCAGGAAAGTATAGGGAGTGTTTCAGCGGGGCGGGGGCTCTGCAGTGTTGGATGGTGGCAGGGAGGCTCTCAGCCAGGGGCCAGGTTCTGTGGAGCCTTAGAAGGTCCAGTGTTGCTGAGAGTGAAATGAGAAGCTATTGGGTTTTGAAAAGAGGAGTGACATGATGTGATCTAGATGGTTTTTTTTTCCCCCCTTTCATCTTTTTTTGCAAAATTTCAAATATTCAAAAAAGTTGAAAAAATAAGTCAATACCATTCACTTAAATTCACTAGTTGTTACCATTTTGCCACATTTACTTTGACCTTTCTCTGCCCCTTGTTCTCTATCTACACACACACAAGGTTTTTTTCTGAACCACGTGAAAGTAAGTTCCAGACATTCTGACACTTCTTTCTAAACCCTTCAGCACATAAATCCTGAGAATAAGGACATTCTCCTACACAACCACGACACCATCATACCTAAGAAAATGAAAAATCAAGCCATCATCTCATATGCAAACTATGTTCACATTTTTTTCTCAGTTGTCCGCATTTATCTTTTATAGGTTTGTTTTTAAATTTAATCCAGTGTCCAGTCAGGGTTCATGCATCTTTAGTCTTTTAACATACAGTGCCTTCCTGCCTTTTATTATGTGTATGTTTTTATGACATTGACTTTTTTTTGTCTCGAGATGGAATATGGCTCTGTTGCCCAGGCTGGACTGCAGTGGTGCGAACTCGGCTCACTGCAACTTCCCCCTTCCAGGTTCAAGTGATTTTTGTGTCTCAGCCACCCAAGGAGTAGCTGGGATTACAGGCGCGTGCCACCATGCCCAGCTAATTTTTGTATCTTTAGTAGAGACGGGGTTTCACCATGTTGTCCAGGCTGGTCTTGAGTTCCTGACCTCAAGTGATCCACTCGCCTCAGCCTCCCAAAGTGTTGGGATTACAGGTGTGAGCCACGGCACCCAGCCATGACATTGACTTTTTAATGAGAGTCAACTAGAGCCTCACTGCTCCTCAGGGAAGTTTTCCTTGAACGCTGAAGCACTGGGTGAACCTGTGCTTTACCCCATCACAACTGACGTTCCTGCTTTGTGTTCTACTCCTAAGCAGTAAGTTCTTTTAGAGTAGCTACTGTCTTTTGCTCCCTGTGTCCTTATCACATGGCCCTGTGCCTTGCACATAGTACTTGTTTAGGGAGTATCATGTCAATAAGTCTGACATTAACTCAGGTATAAATCAGAGTGATTTCAGTCATCAGTGTGCTTGGCACTGGGGATTCAGCAGTGATCAAGGCAGACACAGCCCTGCCCTCCTGGAGCTTACAGTCTGGTGGTGAAGTAGGCATTAAACAAGCAATTAATGGATGGATGGCAGTTTGGATTGGAGTAGTGGGTAGGACTTCAGATCTGACAGAGTCTCCCTGTAAGCAGCCCTGACTTATTCCTGTATACCAGACTGGGGGTGCGAGGGGCTTTCATGGCTGTGGCCTCTCTTGCAGGGAGTACCCCACTTGGCTGCTACAAGAAGCTGATTGAATACTATAAGAATGGGGACCTGTCCTTTAAATATGTGAAGACCTTCAACATGGATGAGTATGTGGGTGAGTCTTTCTCTTTCAAGGTTCTTTCCTGATTCTAGGAGACTCATGATCCTCCTCTCATTGGCCCAGCCCTGAAGAGGAATGGGGGAGCCAGTGACATTTGGTGATAGGCTCAATTATCAATATTTACCTCTTGGTTTACTCAGCTATAAAATGGGGCTAAGAAAGCTGACCTCACAGGTTGTCAGCATTAAATGATATTGTAATAGATGTGGAAGTTTCTTATGCATAACAAATACTTAATAAATATTAGAGTATCTCCTTCTTTGCCTGCTCCCCAACTCCATGCCATTTCTTTCTGGAACAAATGATTCCAAGTGGGATCCCGGCTGGGGTGTTTCCCCTGGGATCTGTGTCTGGACTTTCTCTCCAGTGTGTGGCCTCCAGCTCACCTTTCTACCAGCTACACTTGGAGGGGATCTGAGATTGGTGTCCTTCCTGCTGCTGAAAAGCTATATCTTGGTCTTCTATCACTTCCCCTTCCCTGAGTCGTTTTGTAATAGCTTCACTTTAAACATCCTTTTTAAAAAAAAAAAAAAAAATTGTGGCACTTTGAGAGGCTAAGGCGGGCGGATCACGAGGTCAGGAGTTTGAGACCAGTCTGACCAACACGGTGAAACCCCGTCTCTACTAAAAATATAAAAACTAGTAGAGCATGGTGGCACGTGCCTGTACTCCCATCTATTTAGGAGGCTGAGGCAGGAGAATCACTTGAACCTGGGAGGCAGAGGTTACAGTGAGCCGACATCGCGCCACTGCACTCCAACCTGGGCAACAAAGTGAGACTCTGTTTCAAAAAAAAAAATGTGGTAAAATACATGTAACATGACATTTACCATCTTAACCACCTTTCTGTGTACAGTTCAGTAGTGTTAAGTACATTCACATTGTTGTGCAACCAATTTCCAGAACTCTTTTCATCTTGTAAAACCCAGGCTCTATACCCGTGAAACAACAACTTTTCATTTCTTCCTTCACCA
The DNA here is from genome assembly GCA_963574635.1 of Cheracebus regulus. Classification (NCBI taxonomy): domain Eukaryota; kingdom Metazoa; phylum Chordata; class Mammalia; order Primates; family Pitheciidae; genus Cheracebus; species Cheracebus regulus. Next base: position 12,092 of record CAUYQU010008345.1, on the reverse strand, counting down.
GCCACCGGAAACCACCATTTTAATGTCTGTTTCTATGAATCTGACTACTCTAGAATCACACTAGAGTATATAACTGGAATCATAAAGTATTTGTCTTTTTGACTGGCTTCTTTCACCTACCATAAAGTCCACAAGCTTTATCCATTGTTGCAGCGTGTGTCAAAATTTTCTTCCTTTTTAAGGCTGATTTGACATATTCTTAATGCTTAACATTGAACATTCTTTTTCCCTGGCTAAAAAAAGTCAATCTGGGGGAAGCCTGGAGATAGTTCTCTCTAACCACCTGGTGTTCAAGCTGGAATTTAGTCAGGCTGAGCGGGTGAAACTGGGAGTGGATGGTGGGGTGAGAGGCACAGGATGAAGGCTGTGCTTACTTGCTTTCTAAGATGGGCCCAGCCCTACCCCAGGTGGCCAGAGTGTCCCCAGCCTCTAGTCTATGGTCATTGCCTTATGAAAGGCAGATCAGAATGTGGGGATTTCCCAGGCCCCTGGTGTGCAGTTACTCTGGCCCAGCCCTGTGGCCACAGATGGTGGCACTGGGTGGGTGGACACTTATGGATACTGGCTCAGCCTGTCCTGAGTGGCTAGGGGTCAGAAGGCTGGTGCCCAAGGCTCCCAGATGGGCAGACCCCTGGGAGTATCTCTATAGGTCAGCATGGTGTCCTGGCATCCTCCTTAGGAGGAGGGCTTTGGCTTGGCCCAGGCATGACTGAGTGTCCCATGGCCCCACAGGCCTTCCTCGAGACCACCCGGAGAGTTACCACTCCTTCATGTGGAACAACTTCTTCAAGCACATTGACATCCATCCAGAAAACACCCACATTCTGGATGGGAATGCAGTCGACCTACAGGCAGAATGTGATGCCTTTGAAGACAAGATCAAGGCTGCAGGCGGGATCGAGCTATTTGTTGGAGGTGAGCTTGATACTCTGCAGCACACATGTCCAGGGCCAGACTCGTGCGAAGAAGGACAAGACACCATGCATGTCTCCAGACAGCTTCCCCTGGGTGTGCTGGTGACCGTAGAGATAGAGGCGGGAGAAATGGGCCCTGCCTGGCTCTGTTACTCAGGAACTGTGTTATCTTGGGGAACTCTTTCTGCAGTTTGATGCCTTGTCTGTAAACTGAGAGGTGTGAGTTTGGACTCTGAGTTTCTGTTTACTCCCCAGCCTTAAGGTTTTATGGATCAGTCCTGTAACTTATCTAAACATTTAACATCACAAACTCACTTAGTTTCAGAGGCTCCATACAGCCCCTATAGATAGCCAGTTGAACCCCAGAGAAGTTAGGTGATTCACTCAAGGTCCGCAGGCAGCAGCAGGTGTCTGCCTCTCCAGTTTGTGCTCTGGTTCCTCCTCTGGGCTGCCCTTCTGTGTGTCCATCTGTTGCCACCTCTGGGGTTACCCACAAGGGGTAACATTGAACTGCCTTTTATTGCTCTAGAGATCACTCTTATCTAGAAGAGTGGGGAGGAGGGGGGCAGGACCTCTCATTCTCTGAGATATTAGAACCTGGCAGCCCCTATCCAGGTTCTCTGGTGTTTTTTTCACTGTACCTCTATCCCAGAAGCAGGACACTCTAACTATAGGCAGAAGAGACAGAGAAGGTACACTTTTCTAACAATCTGGGGAGGCAGAAGCTGTTTGGAGTGCTTCTTCCTCAGCTTTTTGAGGGTGATAGCAAGTTAACAATGTCTATGTGTGCCTCAGATAGAAATAGTGGGGAGGGTCTCCTCTGAGACAGTACGGCAAAGAGAAAGAAATGGTAGGGAAGGGGACAAATCACGTTTAAGGCGTACCTGCCCAGGGCTGCAAATGAGAAAGGTGACACAGCTTTCAATGGTTTCTTTTCAGACCCTAGTTAGGGAAGGAGAGATTGTCCATGCTTCAAATCATGGATCCCTGGAACTCACAGGGCTGTGCTGGCTCTCTCCCTGTAGGCATCGGCCCTGATGGACACATTGCCTTCAACGAGCCAGGCTCCAGTCTGGTGTCCAGGACCCGTGTGAAGACGCTGGCCATGGACACCATCCTGGCCAACGCCAGGTTCTTCGATGGAGAACTCGCCAAGGTGCCCACCATGGCCTTGACGGTGGGGGTGGGCACTGTCATGGATGCCAGAGAGGTAAGGGTGCAAGGGCCCCACCAGCCTTGCACTGGGGTGGACTTGTCTTTTTCTTGTTAATCTTAACTATACTGGTACCACCTACACACTAAAGATGAAGACATGATAAATAAGGCTAAAATCCTTGCAGCCCTGTTACTCACTGTTCCTCTTGCCTCTTTGGAAGACATCATTATTCCCAGTGTGAGGTGAATCCCTTGAGCACTTTTTTGGTGCCTTTAGCTGACTGCCTGGGACACCAGGCTCTCTGGCCTCAGGCCCCTTTCTTGCTTTTCACAGGCAGAGAGGAGGCCAGCATCACTAATGTTGGAATATGAATTTTGTACCTGACCAGGTATGGAGAAAGAGGGTCCCTGGTTCCTTGTAGTTGGTAAAGGTCATTGTTTGGACACCAGGGATGCTTGTGCTTCTAGGCCCATGCTCAGAGATTAATAAATGTGGCGATGTGTGACTAAAATGTGTTTTAAGCTGAATTTAGTGTTTCCCCTAAAAAATTGGCTATCATTTGAATTTGAACTTTTTGTGGTTCCAATTTCTTTACTTTCATTAGAACTTTAGAAGCTTATTCTCTTCCTTTCTGACGTGTATTCAGTAGGAAGCAGCTAAGACAGGTTAGATTTACATTTCTTTGCCCAAGTCAATAAACAAGCATCTAAATCAGTGAAAAAAATCCATTTAAAGTGAACTTTTATGAAATGAGTGCTGGCACCCAGATTTCTTTTGGGTAACCTTCAATCAGTACATGGGGTTTAGGTGTTTACTTGCTGTTTTTGGCCTTGCAGCTTGGAAATGGGTTGAGGGCCGTCCTTATTGTGAGGGCATCTTGATATGGGAAAGGGCCTGGGGCTGGAAATCAGGAAATTCTTTTTTCTAAAAAGAGTTCTGGGTTGCTGAGGGGTCCGGAAGAAATAGTCACATTCCCTCTATGCTTCTGCATTCTAATCTTTTAAGAAACGAACAGCAAATCCTGTTCGCAACTCGGTGGCACATGTGAATTAAAATGAAAGGAAATCTATAGAACTGAGAGTTTTTTTCTCTTTTCCTGCCCTTGAATAGAGCTGAGTTCTTTAAGATCATTTACATTCTTGATATTTTAACTGTTAAGTGGAGACTGTGCCTTTATTTTATTATATATAAACAAAACCATCACCCCAAGTCACATTAGTTCATAGATTTAACGATGTGAACTGAAAGTGACCAGATTATTGGGCAGGCTTTCTGGGATTCAGCCTTTGAGGCCCCACAGATAACTCCCATCATTGCTTGCAAAGCGCCCTTGCTGGTGGTGCAGGTTGGCAGCCCTCTTTCACAAACTGTGCTTGTGGAAAGGCACCCAGCTGATGAGATAACAGGCCTGGGCATGGCATGTCTGTTTGCAGGGCACCTTCACAGTCATCATCAAAGATAGCTGGAGTCACTGTCATGTGGTGGTCAGGAACATACACTTCAGGGTCATAAATGACCGTGGCCAAGTTACTTAACCCCTCAGGGCTCCATTTTCTTACCCCATAACATGGGGATAATGATGCTGCCTGCCCCGGGTTATTTGTGTGATAAAGCACAGGGAGCACTGAGCAAAAGTATGTTGTGTGGTAACCACTTACAATGTGATATGAAAAACTATCATCCTTAAAACCATCTGGGGTATATGGACTGCTCCCCTCCATCACGGACTTGTTTTCTGATCCCCAGGTGATGATCCTCATCACAGGTGCTCACAAGGCATTTGCTCTGTACAAGGCCATCGAGGAGGGAGTGAACCATATGTGGACCGTGTCTGCCTTCCAGCAGCATCCCCGCACTGTGTTTGTGTGTGACGAGGATGCCACCTTGGAGCTGAAAGTGAAGACTGTCAAGTATTTCAAAGGTGAGGGAGGTGTCGGTCCAGGAGCAGGTGGTCAAGCTCAGGGTGTGCTAAGAGTGAGAAAGAGATCCAACTTTGATCCTCTGGTCATTTTAATTGACAACTGTAATCTTAATAAATATCAAACTCAACTGCATCACACTACACAGTCATTTCTCTTCTGCCTGTGACTGCAAAGATCCATTTCTGGAGATATGTTTGCTCTGAGAAGGAGGAAAGAAAACACAGTGTGTGGTCCAAGGACTATGTGGTGATCTCGCAGTGCCACTGAGCCTCAGGTTTTCTTTTCAAATCTTATACAGCCATTCCCCTCTAGGTGAGGCACTGAATTATCAGGAGGATCTTCCTTTCTTTTATTTTTTTGAGACAGGGTCTTGCTCTGTCACTCAGGCTGGAATGCAGTGGTGTGATCTCGGCTCAGTGCAACCTCCACCTCCCAGGTTCAAGTGATTCTCCTTGCCTCAGCCTCCCAAGTAGCTGGGACTACAGGTGCCCACCACCATACCTGCCTAATTTTTGTATTTTTAGTAGAGACAGGGTTTCGCCATATAGCCCAGGCTGGTCTCCCACTGCTGACCTCAGGTGATCCACTCGCCTAGGCCTCCCAAAGTGCTGGGATTACAGGCGTGAGCCACCATGCCCGGCCCTTCTTTTACTTTAAAAGGATGCATGCTGCTTTAGGCAAACGTGAATATCCTCTTTTACGCAAGCAGGTCAATTAGTAATTTGTTCTTTGCTGAAAAGACTAACCTTTAAATAGTCAACTCCCACAGTGATTGAATTTATAAAATTTCCATGAATATAGTACTCACTGTGAATAACTCTTTTCATACTTTTAGGGTGTTTATCATTTATCATAGAGAAAAGAGAGACGTGTCAGCTCTAAGACAAAATTTGAGAGCTCCTGGATGTTATGATTGATAATCGAGGAACTCTTGCCACTGCCCGAATTAACTACTTTTTGTTTTTAATTTTTTGTAGGTTTAATGCTTGTTCATAACAAGTTGGTGGACCCCTTGTACAGTATCAAAGAGAAAGAAACTGAGAAAAGCCAGTCTTCTAAGAAACCATACAGCGATTAGCCTGTGCTGGGACCGAGTGTCAAATACCCATAGGGAAAGGCAGGTCTTTCTGGAAATTCTCTTTAGAAGAAAGAATTGTATTTCTTTAATCTAGCATGGTTACTCCAGATAAGTGGGTGAACTTATTGTTTTTGGCTATGAGGCTGGGAGCCTAGTCATGGAGTTTAGCTAGAATGATTTGTTTGTAACTTAATCAGAAAAAAAAATCTCTGCAAAATGTATTCCATCATTTTGATGTCTGCCAAACCCAGGTTGGGAGTTTTAAACTTTTTGTTCTGCTTCTGCCACGGTTCACATGTACGACACACTCCGGTCAGGAATTTCTCTCCTTATATGCACTGATTTTCAAGTGGGAGGGAATTAGGGGCTTGTGTATATTGGACACAACTTCTTTGAAGAGTCTTGAGAGTCCTTCTTGCACAGGCCTCCCCCTTGGTTGAGAACCATTGTTCCAGGTTAAGGCACACAAACTCTCAGTATCTAAAGTACGTGCAAGGAAGCAGTCTCTCTGGTCCGTAACAAGTGCAATGGAAAGAAAACGATCCCTTCCTTCCTTCCTCTAGTTGTTTTCCACTTTCACAGCTCTTCTCTGAACTGGGAGTACCCGGGGGAGGATTTGGGTAGGTGGGGCCAAAGAGGTGGCTTCTACTGATAAACCCAGAGCTTCAAGGGGCCCAGCCACGTCAAACTTCTCTCTCCCAGGGACTCTTCAGCACCAAGAGGAAGGTGGAAGCCCTTTTCCCCCCAGAGCCCTGTTTTTGTGAAAGGCCTCACTGTGGCTCCTGTTTTCTATGCTCATTAGTAAGTAGGCGGTCCACTGGGGCAACAGACACTGCCACAGTTTCAGTGTTGTGTTCAGCCAAGGGGACGGTCTGGGCAGGCAGCTTAAGTGTGAGTTTAGTCACAACTCCTGTGTCCCGCTCTCCTGCTTCCCTAGGAAGTGAGTGCCGGGAAAACACACCAAATGCTTCTAGTATTGTTTCCCCACTTAAAATAGTTCTGCTCAGATTCACATGGTGTGGTCTGATCTTTTGCCCATTTATCCTTCTCCCCGGATCCCAAGGTGGTCTGTTGCTCTGGCTTCCTTTCATTCTCTTAGGCCTTCATGGAGTGGATGCTGCCTCCTCCTTGCTGTTTTTGTGCCTGTTTGAAGCTACCGCTGCCTCTGTTTCTGGGAAAGACCTTTGAGAGCCTGGCTCAGGCCTAAGGGCTACGTTTGGTACCCGTGTTTTGTCTTTAGCTTTTCTATGTGATTGTGCTGTCATTCTGTTTTAAGTTCATGGATCAATGGATTTGTTTACAATGTGATATTTTCTATTAAATCCAGTATTTTCAAATAACATGTCATTTGTGTATTTGAGCCCCAAATTTAGAAGACTCTCTGGGCTATTTGTATATTTTAGAAAGAGCTGGTAAGCAAAGCCTCACACTCAGTCCTCACAAGAGCTTGCAGGAAGGTCACAAGCAGAGCAGCCATCTGTTGATCTCTTCTTCAGTCATCAGAGTAAAAATAAGAGATTTTATGAAAATGAAGCACCTATATGAAAAAGGGTAGGAATTAACAGATGCAAAATAAATTGTCACGTTCTGGCTGCACCTGAGATCCAAATGAGGCTGTTATTAAGACTAAGGCAGATTTGCGATGAGGGATATAAAAATTGCAAAGTATGGAAAAATACATTCAGGGTTTTTTTTAATATGATGAAATATCTTAGGTCAATATAGCCAATTAAGAAGGTAGATGTAGAAGCTGGAAGAAGGGTTTAATTTTTTAACAATTTTGAGGCTGGGTGTAGTGGCTCACACCTGTAATCCCGATACTTTGGGAGGCCAAAGCAGGAGGATCACCTGAGATCAGGGGTTCAAAACCAGCCTGGGCAACATAACAAGATCCTGTCTCTATGAAATTTAAAAAAATTAGACAAGCATGGTGGTGCATGCCTGTAGTCTCAGCCACTCAGGAGGCTGAGGTGAGAGGATTGCTTATGCCCAGGAGTTCAAGACTGCTGTGAACTATAATTGCATCACTGCACCCCAGGTCTGGACAACAGAACAAGACCCCATCTCAAAAAAAAAAAAAAAACCACCACCAATTTTGAGATATAATTTACATGCTGATAAAATTAACATTTAAATATAAATCCAATGATTTTTATGTTTATGGTATTGTGTACTTCCTTACCACAATCCTTTTTTTTAGGGGGGTGGGGGACCCTAAAGTCTCACTGTGGTCTACCAGGCTGGAGTGCAGCAGTGTAATCTCGGCTCACTGCAACTTCTGCCTCCTGGGTTCAAGTGATTCCCCTGCCTCAGCCTCCCCAGTAGCTGGGATTACAGGTGTGCACCAGCACACCCAGCTAATTTTTGTATTTTTAGCAGAGATGGGGTTTCACCATGTTGACCAGGCTGGTCTTGAATTCCTGGCCGCAAATGATCTGCCTGCCTCGGCCTCCCGAAGTCCTGGGATTACAGGCATGAGCCGCCATACCCAGCACCACAGTCCATTTCTATCATTCCCCAAAGCTCCCTACTCCTACCCCCGGTCCCAGGCAATTACTGGTCTGCTTTGTGTCTATAGATTTACCTTTTCTGGTAATTTCACATAAATGGAATCATGTGAGATGACATCTTTTGTGTCTGGCTTTTTTCACTTAGCATATTGTTTTTCAGGTTCACATAACACACAGCAGTAGTCCTTTCCTTTTTATTGCTGTATAGTATTCCATTTTGTGGACATACGTTTTGTTTACCCAATCAAGAAAGGTTTAAATTTTAAGTATGTTATAGAAAAGAAATTAACTATGTTAAAATTAAACAAAAAAGGATTTAGTGATGACAGCTAAACTGGACATGTCTGTATGAACTTGAGATCTTAGAAAGATCTGATGTCTTTCCCAAGTCTATGTTTTCTTGGTGGCTCAACAGCAGTGTCCTGCTACAACAGTGCTTATATGTTCAAGTGGGATATATACCCCTGGGTCAGCTTGGGCCTCTAATATCAGGGCTCCTTGGACAGGAGCTAATCATATGTTTGGGGACAGGGATCAGAATGGGCCTGGAGTATTTTGTTACTGGAAATAAGGGTGCTTTCAAAAATGTCTGGGGCTGGTCGGGCACGGTGGCTCATATCGTAATCCTAACACTTTGGGAGGCCAAGGCAGGCAGATCACCTGAGGTCAGGAGTTTAAGACCAGCCTAGCCAAGATGGTGAAATCCTATCTCTACTAAAAATACAAAAAATTAGCTGGGTGCAGTGGCATGAGCCTGTAATCCCAGCTATTTGCGAGGCTAAGGCAGGAGAATCGCTTGAACCTGGGAGGTGGAGGTTGCAGTGAGCTGAGATCATGCCACTGCACTCCAGCCTGGGCTACAGAGCAAGACTTTGTCTAAAAAAAAAAAAATATCTGGGGCTTGTCCCAGTAAGTCTGGGGATGAAATAAAACAAAACAAAAATGTCTCAGGCAGTTTTGAGAGGACAAAAGAGCCAGTTAAATGGGTTCCCACTGACCATTTTCACAATTTGATCAAAAGAGAAATATTAAATACAGCTGACTGGATCAAGTTGAATTTGTAAAATAGCAAGTTTGATAAGAAAGGGAAAAGGTAACATTAAGTGCACAGAGTTGTATTCCAGGAAGAGTAGACAGAATGTGTTTAAAGTTTTATTACATTTAGTAAAAAGTAGCACTGTTGACATCAGTGGGTGCTGCCTTCCTTCCATTAGTCTGTTAATAAAGTAGAGGTGAACACAAGAGTCTGGCCCACTATTCCTCCGACGGCCCACTCTTCTACTCTTTCTGTCCTTCAGGGCTTGCCTCGAATGTCAGATAACTCTTCCCTGACCCTCCAATATAAAGCTGCAACCCCCAAGTTCATATCCTTGTCGTGTGCTGTTTTCTCAGAACCTTTCACCACAGGACATGTATTTTGTTTCCCCCTAAATATAAGCTCCATGAAGGTAGATGTTAAATACTGCCATATTCCGCCGCTATAGCAGTGCCTTGGTATCTAGAAGGCACTGGTATTTGTTGAACCATAAGCCTGGTAGTTGTCCCCAAGAGTAGTGATTGTATACAACAACCAGGGGAAATCATAGCATATTATATAATGGATGAGCCAAATGGCCTACTGAGGAGATCTAACTTGGCAAATTTGATGCTTCTTTCCTGGGAACCAAAATCCTTACTGTGATGAGATGCTAGTGAAACACATCCATTTCCAGTACGATACAGTGTGACAGGATTTTGAGTTATGCAGTAATGGGCAGGTAAAACAGAACATAGTAATTTGGACCCCAGGGGAGCCATTACCACCAGCTGGCAGTCATACTATATTTACAATCATACTAGTCCGTTTAGTCTCCTCAAAGACTAATTCGTAAGGTCCCAAACCTCTAACCCCTCTACCCCAGCTTTCCTCTCAGCCAATGACCTTGAAAACAAAAGCAATCAGAAAAGAATGTCCATGAGTTCCCACCGTCACACACCCACAAGCCAGCCCTGCTCTCACACTCTGCTGTCTTCCTGTTACCTGCTCCTTGGCCGAGCCCTCCGCTTGCACACCAGATCCCGTCCTCTCTTGCCTCCTTGAAGACGTTGCTCTGACAACACTCCATCTCTCACCTGCAGCATCAAACTGTCCTCTCCTGGACCACTCCTATGGCATTCAAGACAAGATTTAAAAATGAAACTCTACCTCATTTGCCCCCTCAGGTACATCCTCATGTCTCTGATCTTTTTTAGAGCGGTTTCTGGAGTTACCCATGCTCTACCTTTAATCTCTCCCTCTTCTATTCTCTCTTCTCCTTCTGGTATGGTAGTCCCCCTTCATCCACAAGGTATATGTTCCAGAATCCCCAGTGAATCTGAAATGTGGACAGTACTGAACCCGATACAGTTTTTTTTTCTATATACATATGCCTATGCTAAAGTTTAATCTATAAACTAGGCACAGTAAGAGATTAACAAAAATAAAACAGAGTTATAACAATACACTGTAATAAGTTACGTGAGCGCTGTCTCTCTCCCTCTCTCAAAATTTTATTGTATTGCACTTACCTATTTTTGGACTACAGTTGACCATAGAAAGTGAAACTGTGGGTAAGGGGGAACTACTGTATTCCTATTATGCAGAGCTATGCTTTTCTTCTCTCCTTTCCTTTTCTTTTCTTCTGAGACAAGCTCTCACTCTGTTGCCCAGGCTGGAGTGCAGTGGCATCATCTTGGCTCACTGCAACCTCTGCCTCCCGGGCCCAAGCGATCCTCCCACCTCAGCCTCCTCAGTAGCTGAGATTACAGGTATGTGCCACCATGCCTGGCTAATTTGTATGTGTGTGTGTGTGTGTGTTTGTAGAGACTGGGTTTTGCCATGTTGCCCAGGCTGGTCTCAAACTCCTTGCCTCAAGCAATCGCCTGCCTCAGCCTTCCAAAGTGCTGGGATTCCAAGTGTAAGCCACTGCATCCAACCTACACTTTTAAAAAGTTTCCAACAGTTCTTGGATATTCTGCTGTTTTTAAAAAAACTTTCCATTTCTTTTTGAAATTTTTCAGTTTCAATTTGGGCAGTTTCTATTGACATATCTTCAAGCTCACTGATTCTTTGTGGCAGCGTTCAGTCTTATGAGTCCATCAAAGGCATTCATCTCCATTTCAATGCTTTATTTCCAGCATTTCTTTTGGATTCTAAGTTTCCATCTCTTGCTTGTATTACCTGACTATTCTTGCATGTTTTTCACTTTTTCTATTAGAGACCTGGCACATTAATCAGTTATTTTAAATTCCCAGTCTGATAACTCCCAAATCTCTACCATATCTCAGTCTGCCTCTGATGCTTGCTTTGTCTCTTTTTCCCTTTTAGTATGTTTTGTACTTTTTTACTAAAGCCAGACATGATGTATTAGGTAACAAGAACTGAGGTAAACAGGCCTTTAATGTAAGTTGTGTTTATAAGGCTAACAGGCTGCGTCTAATGTTCACTGTAGGTGCTAGAGGCTCTGATTTTCCTCAATGTCCTTATCTTCCCTGTTGTCTTTGGGTTTCCCTAGAAATTCCTTCTTAAAAGAGTCTGTGTCTTGCAGCTCTCTGTTGTAATCCACTGTCATCCTGGAGCCCTACTGATGGTATTGTATTGGTGAGGAGAAGCACTACATACTCTTATGATTAAATCTGTCTTTTCTTTTTTTTAGTGGAGCCTTGTTTTTTCCTCCTGTGTGAGACAGGAAGGCTAGAGGCAGGTTGAGCCATCCATCTGGCTTCTCCTAAGCTAGAGAAGGCTCCTGCAAGTAGTTTTCCCTGAGAAAACTGTTCTCTGCCATGGAGAACAGAAGCTCTGGGGCTACTTTCTTCCTGGATGTATTTCAGAATGGTTACTTTCCCCTTCCTGTGTCCAAAGCACAAGGGAATTTTCCTGCCATCTTTACAGGAGAACCCAGTGGGTCTCCTTGAGGTAAAACCCAGCAAAATGTGGGGTCCCCTTAGATTAGCTCCCAGTTTTGAATTCTCGGGCTAGTTAGTTCGCACTTAGCTCACGGCAATTTGTTTAGATCTCAGTTACTGGCTCCAACAGCTTCTGCCTTAGGTGAGCCGATCTCTGTTTTCCTGCTTGTTTTTGCAGTGAAGATTTGCCCTGTGACCTCGATTCTCTGACAGATGGAAGAAAAGGTGTTTGTCAGTTTGCTCAGCCTTTTTCTTTCTTTTTTTCTTTTTTTTTTTTTTTAGAGAAAAGGAGAATGAAAGAAACAGCAAAATAAAGAAAAAAAAAGAATGAAAGAGAAAGAAAGAGGAAGAGAAAGAGGGAGAGAGAATGGGATTCTTGTTTTATTGCCCAGGCTAGAATACAGTCTAAATATGGGTATTAAAAACCTCTTTTATGCCAATAATTGTGCTTAACAATGTAGACAGGAAGGAATAGGGGATGAAAATAACAAATAAGCAGCCAACCAATATTTTATTTAAACCTGTGAAATGCTATGCAATTGCTGGGGAGTGATTTACTTCCAGTTATGTGGTCACTTTTAAAATAGG